>JAJEJO010003217.1:310225-340697 GCA_020662805.1 Glaucomys volans | reverse complement strand
CTTCCTTCCTTCCTTCCTTCCTTCCTTCCTTCCTTCCTTCCTTCCTTCCTTCCAGTACCAGACATTGAATCCAGGGGTCTCTGACTAATAAGCCACATCCCCAACCCTTTTTATTTTGAGACAGAGTCTCACTAAGTTGCTTAGGGCCTTGCTAGATTGTTGAGGCTGTCATTGACCTTGTAATCCTCTTGCCTCAGCCTCCCAAGTGCTGGGATTATAGGCATGAGCCACTGCACCAACATATAAAACACTGTATATATTCTTTTCAAAAGATATATTACATAATTGTTATCTAGAGTCAACCTACTGTACAATAACACATCAGAACTTCTATCTCCCATTTAACTGTAACCTAGTACACATTGATCAACCTTTCCCCCTTTAAAAAAATTGAGAATATATTCTTCTAAACATTCTGAGGTCAGCATTATCCTGATAACAAAATAGGAAAAGAACAAGACAAAAAAGAAAACTACAGGTCAATATCCTTGAACATAGATAATCCTCAACAAACTGAATTCAGTACAACATTAAAAAGGTTATTAACTATGACCTGGGATTCTTCCCAGGCATGCAAAGATGGTTTAACACCTAAGAATCAATAAACCTGATAGGCTGGGAGTAGTGTTTGTACATCTATGATAACAGCAGTGGGAGGCTGAGACAGGAGGATTACAAGTTTGAGGTCAGCCTCAGGAACTTAGCAAGGCCCTAAGCAACTTAGTGAGACTATGTCTCAAAAAAATTAAAAAGGCTGAAGATGTAGCTCAGTGGTAAAGCAGCCCTGCGTTAAATGCCCACTATAAAAAGTAAAAAGAAAAAAGAGGGAAAAAAAAAGAAAAAAATTAGAAAAAAAGAAAAATAAACCCAATATGCCACGTCAACCAAAGGGGGGGAGAAAACTACATGATCATTTCAATAGATACAGAAAAAACATTTAATAAAATTCAACAATCCTTTAGGGTAAAAATACTGAAGAAATTAAGTATGGGAGGAACATACTTCAACATAATAAAGGTTTTATGTAACAAGCCAATAGGTAACATTATACTGGAGAAAAGCGGGAGGCTTTCTCTGTTTAGATAAGGAAAAAGACAAGGATGTCCACTTTCACAACTTTTATTCAACATAGTATTAGAAGTCCTAGGCAGAGCAATCTGACGAGAAAGAAATGACATCTAGTCCATTGTATACAGTCATTCTGATCCTACATTTAGAAAACCCCAAAGTTTCAAAAAAAAAAAAAAAAAAACAATTAGTACAAATTTAGCACACCGCAAGCTAAGAAATCAACACACAAAAATTACTACCATTGCTCTATGCCAATAGTGAAATATCTGAAATAGAAATCAAGAAAGCAATCCCATTTACAAAAACTACATAAATAAATCCTAGAAATGAATTTAACCAAAGAGGTGAAAGATCTCTTCAATGAAAACTGTAAGAGAGGGCTGGGGAGGTAGTTCAGTGGTAAAGCACTTGCAAGCCAAGGCCCTGGGTTCGATCCTCAGCACTGCAGAAAAAGATGATGATGATGATGATGATGATGATAAATCAAAAAAAGAAAATTATAAATCACTGATTGAAAGGAAATTGAAGGGAACACAAAAAATATAGACATCCCATATCCTTGGATAAGAAGGATCAATACTATTAAAATGTCCATACTACTCAAAGCAATATGAAGTTGCAGTACAAGTCTTATCAAAATATCAATAATATTATTTCTATAACTAGAAAAAACAATCCTGAAATTCAGATGAAACCACCAGTACCACCTGAATTACCAAATAAATCTTGAGCAAAAAGAACAAAGCAGGAGGCAAAACTGTAATAAGCCAAACAAACACAGCATTGGCATAAAAACAGACACAGACCAATGGAACATTATAGGGAGCATAGAAGTAAACCTACACATCTATGACCAACTGATTGTTTTTGGTGGGGGGAAGGGTTAGTGGGGGGGGGGGGGGGGTGCCAGGGATTGAACTCAGGGGCAATCAACTAGTAAGCCACATGCCCAGTTCTATTTTATATTTTATTTAGAGACAGGGTCTCACTGAGTTCCTTAACACCTCACCATTGCTAAGGCTGGCTTTAAACTCCAGATCCTCCTGCCTCAGCCTCCAGAGTTGCTGGGATTTACAGGCATGCACCATCACTCCCAGACCAACTGATTATTGACAGAGCTTCTAAGAACACTCCTTGGAGAAAGGACAGTCTTTTCAATAAACAGTGCTGGGAAGATCTGATGTCAACATACAGAGAAATGAAAAAAACTTAAAAAATCAACTACAAAACAGATTAAAGTCTTACATGTAAGATCTGCAACTATGAAACTACTAAAAAAAAAAAAACATGGGGAAATGCTTCAGGACAATGGAACAGGCAAGATTTTTTTTCTGGACAAAACTCCAAAAGCAGTACAAACGAAAGCAAAAATAGACAAATGGGATTACACTGAACTAAAAAAAACTTCTACATAGCAAAGGAAACGATCATCAGAGTGAAGAGACAACCTTCAGAATGGGAAAAAGTATTTGCAAATTATACATCTGACAAGGGTTTAGTATCCAGAGTACATAGAAACTCTAAAAACTCAAAACAGAAAAAACAAATAACCTAATTTAAAAATGGGCAATAGACCTAAAGACATTTCTCAGAAGAAGATCTACAAAGGGCCAATAAGGTATATGAAAAAATGTTCAACATCACTAATCAGGAAAAAGCAAGTCAAAACCACAATGAGGGGCTGGGGATATAGCTCATTGGGTAGAGTGCTTGCCTCAATGCGGGGGGTGGGCCCACAATGAGTTATCACATCACTCCAGTAAGAACACCTATTCTCAAAAAGACAAAAGATAACTCTTGTATAATTGTAAATTAGTATACCCTTATAGTAAAGAGTATGGAGATTCCCCCAAAATTAGAGAGAATTATCATATGATCCAAAAATCCACTACTAGGTGTATTACCCTAAGAAAATGAAATCAGGAATGTCAAAGAGACATATGCACTCCCATGTTCACTGCAACACTTCACAAGAGTGAAGAAAAAGAAACAATCTAAGCACCTACCAGTTAATGAATGGATGAAGAAAATGTGGTACATATGAAATCCTGTCATTTGCAACAACATGGACAGAACTGGAGAAGTACAGAACAGTAGTTATCAGAGACTGGGAAGAGTGAGGGAGAAACATTATTCTTAAATAAGAATACTTTAAGTTACCTATTAATACTCAGTGAATTGGTTTCAGGGAAGCTTTAGATACCTTATGCCATATCCTTATGCTTCAGTGTGTATAGACTAATCCCAAAATAGTTTTTTCAATGTTTACTTTTGCTTCTTAAGGTTAAAAACAAAGAAGCTACAATAAAAAATGAGGATTAAAAATGTAATAGGAAGCAAATAATAAAGCTGAATTTCAGCTCAGTTTTGGTTATCCTGACAAGTAGAAATGGAAATGAGAATAGAGACTCAATTTGAATTCACTGCTTTATTTCAGCTAAATGGACACACCACTTAGTGATATCCATTATCATTTCTGTAGACTTAAAAAAAAATACTGCTCTAAGTCAAACACTCAGGTTGCTTCACCCAAAATTACTGTGGCCAACACTACTAATTTTCTTTGCTTTTCTTTAACATGGAGGCTAAATATTAGATTTAGCACTTTTTCTTGCAATTAGAAAAGTCCATGTGACACAGTTTCAATCAATAAAACATAACCAGACACCATCTACCTTTATGAACCACATCTCCCTTTTTTTCCACTTCCAGCATTTTCCAAGTTGACTGTAATAAGGAAAAAATAAAGGCCCATTTATTTAAAGGCACTGTTAATTTCCCATTTTAACTTCTTTGTTAGTTTAGTATTTAATTATTACAAACACAACCTTAATTAAGCATGAGTGAGCTAAGTAAAGACTATTCAACGGGCGCGGTGGTGCACGCCTGTAATCCCAGCATTTGGGAGGCTGAGGCAGGAGGATCTCAAGTTCAAAGCCAGCCTCAGCAACATAGCAAGGCCCTAAGCAACTCAGTGAGACCCTGTCTCTAAATAAAATACAAAATAGGGCTGGGGATGTGGCTCAGTGGTCAAGTGCCCCTGGGTTCAATCCCCAGTACCAAAACAAACAAACAAAAAAAAAGACTATTCAAATCTATGCTGTTAAAAGACTTTCCATTGAGGAAGGAGTGGAAAAGGGAGGCAATTATATAAGACTGTGCTTCTCAAATTTTCCTACTTAATGTCTTCCAATAGCACAATACAAACACTACTTATAAGAGCACAGTAAGGAGACATAGCTATATGGACAGGATTTCTTGAAAATTTCATCTTTTATTTTATACCAATTCACATACACAACTGTACATATAAAAATTCCCCATAAAAATTACACATTTACTCAAATGACACATCATCAAATTTCAATATGAATACAAGATTTTAAAGTCTTTTTCTTATTTAAAAATGTTTGAGAAAAATAGGTCACAAAATGACTGTGAAAAACTCGACACACCATATTTGTCATTAAAGCTACCTGTGTCCCAGGCCAAGAATCATACTTGTGAAGGAACAGTACCTTTTCTAATAAAATGGAATCCCCAAGGTTCAGCATCTTAGACCACATCCTTGTAGAGAACATAATTACAAAAAGAGTCCTTTTTTTACTTGGTGTGTTGCCTTCCTTTAGGAATTTTCTCACTTTAATTACTCTGCCACCAAACATATTTCAATGCTTTTAAAAAAAAAAAAAAAAAAAAAACATTACATTACAATGGGATAATTTCCTTCAAGATAAAGGCAGAGGTTTTCTAGATACTATGGAAGAACAAAAAAAAAAAATTTTTTTTTTAACTGGCATTACAAAACACAAGTTTTTGATCTTTTGAGCTTTGGGTTTATTTCACCTATTATTTTGAAATAGCTAATTCTGAACTAAAAAGTTGGTATATCCTCAGTGGCATTATGAGTTTGCTAATTTCCCTTAACATCCACCTTCAAAAAACTGCCTTGCAGACAGTTCTGTAGTCTCTAGATTAACAATCAGAGTGCTCTCTACCCTCTCCCAACATTCCCTGGGGTTGTTTCTCTGAGTTCTAATACATAAATAAAAAATAAGCAGGCCTTCTTCTGGGGATACTGACACCACAAAATATCTCATCTTTTGGAGATATGGCTCCAACTACGCACACAAATGCACACATGCACACAGACACTTTAAGATTCTATAGTAAACACTCTGCTTCCTTATAACTTGGTACCGTACTTTCTTGAATGGATGCATCCTAAGAAATAGTACAGTTACAGGTAAGCTCTCACGACACAGAAACCTGACTTTTTAAAGAGACATTTCATTTCCAGCAAGTAAGGCGGTGCTTTTATTACTTTTTGAAAGTTCACAAATAAAATATTAAAAATACCAGTAGTATTAGAAAATAAACCTTCTGCACATATGTAGTATTGGTATTATGCCCTGGAAAAAAAGATATGTTTTCCTTTATTGTCTCAAGCTATTGCTAATATAATCTGACCAAAAGTTGTGGGATGTCCATCCCCAGAATCCTATTCTGATTACACATAAAAACATTTTAATTTTAATGAAGTCCAAAAACATAAAAACACATTAACGAAAAATGTAACTAGGATGCTTAGAAACTGTACTTCTTTATACAGTTTCTTGTCAATGATACAGGTTTAAAAAAAAAAGCTTTGAAAAATTCTATCCTCAAAAGTTTAATACAAAAATAATAGAACTGTTGAGCACAGTGGCAGGAGGATTGCGAGTTCAAAGCCAGCCTCAGCAACTTAGCGAGGCCCTAAGCAACTCAGTGAGACCCTGTCTCTAAATAAAATACAAAACAGGCTGGGCATGTGGCTCAGGGGTCGAGTGACCCCAAGTTCAATTACCAGTACCCCCTAATTTCCTAAGTTGTTAAAGTATAACAGATAGTTTTAAAACCATCTTTAATTACAATCTAAGACCACAGCAAGACATTTTCAATAAAATATTTTCTTAATTTTCCCACCAGGGGGCAACCAAGAACCTCAAGTGATATTTTATGAGGAGTTATCACAGGAATTAAAGTGTTTTAAAGTGGTGGGTTTGAAAGAGGGATTCAAAAGTCACAGAGACTATAAAACTAATTTAGAGCATAAAACTAACTCTATGGTAAGGGCAGAATTTTAAAATCAAGTACTCCATATTTCATTAGCCTAAATAAAAAAGGGGGAAAATATTTTATAGTGAAAAACATTATTATATTAAAAACACTTAAAACAGGGTGCAGTGGCGCATGCCTGTAACCCCAGTGGCTCAGGAGGCTGAGGCAGGAGGATTGTATCAGCAAAAGCAAGGCACTAAGCAACTCAGTGAGACCCTATCTCTAAAGAAAACCCAAAATAGGGCTGGGGATATGGTTCAGTGGTCAAGTGTCCCTGAGTTCAATCCCCAGCAATCTCCACCCCAAAATTTAAGACCGTTTTCCTAAAATGAGTTATCTAAGCTATGCAAAAAAAATTTTACACTGAATCAGTTTAAAGACCAATGTGAATGTCAAAACAAATAATAAAAATCTGTCTCTATTTAAAATGTTTTTCTTGTACCACCATTTCCATTTTACATTTTTGAAAATTTCTTAAGTCTCACTAGGAAAACATGAATTCTCTGACAATACAAAGAATTTAAAGTGGAAAAGTAAAATGGGGGACGGGGGACTTTTAGGTGAAAAGCAATGTATTCTTTAATAAAAGGGAGTGAGAGGTTGTTGCAGTATAATTAGGTAGTCAGCTAGCAATTTGAGACCTAATCAATTAGGAAGTTTTAGTACTATAAAAACTGAGAAGAAGATTTCAATTAAAATAATATTTCAGAATAAGCAATTATTCCCCAACTACTATATTCATTAGAGAGTTATTCCTGCTTTCAACTGGTTTTAAACTGTACGCTATTTTTAACTACAGAAAATCAGGTAAAAATACATAACTTTTTATGCCTTTTAATATTTTATATAATGATAACCATTTATCTTAAGGCAAACGTTACATTTGTTTTCTTTATATTGGAGACACATCACTAAATTAACATAACCACTTTTTCATTTACAGTAGAAAGGCAAGTTTTTGTTTTTGTTGTTTTGTTCAGACACCTTTTCCTCTACACAATCTAAATAGCAACTTGATTTATAATTAAAATTCACAATGCCTATGACATTAATTTAAAAATCAAACCTTCCACCAACAACTAATTTCATCCAAATGGTATCAGAAGGCATTTCTAGTCCTGCATATCAATAGCTCTTATACATTTAATTCTCCACAGTAGCAAAACATAAAAACCAAGTCAGTAATTAATCCTGTATTAATGGAGAATGAAGATACTTTACATGCAATTTTTATAAGTCAGAATCTTCTTTCATTACACCTAAATTGCACACACCAGTTCTTGACTTGTGTCAAATACGCAAAGGATAGGAAATTAAATGGCATGAATTAAAGTCAATCAAACCATATAATCCAAATCGCAATTATTTATTTGTTGAAATACTATTGGATTTAAAAACCAAGCTTTTTAAGGAAGTATTATTCAAACTCACCTTACATTCAAACATTAAGGAAATTGTGCTTTTGGAGCATGCTACTTTACAATGGCATAATATCGGAGAAAAGCAATCCAAGTTTTTGATGCTAGGAGAGATTTTTTTCAGACTCTGAGCACTTCAACTCATCCTAGACTGAAACTCCAAAAAATGTCTTGATAAATGTTGCTTGCTGTCTTGAACATTTAATCTAGATCCAAAGCACTCTTTTAAAAAGATTTATATCAAAATGTTGCATTTTTCAGCTGTTTCCACCCCTACAGTAAAGGTCAGGTCGGCATACTATGAGTGGAATTATGATGCTGTTTTATGATGCTGTTTCTTTCCCTACATAATGAAACTGCTTCAGTAAATCATGATCAAATTCCCAGAATGAAAGGACTCATTTAGCATAACTTTGTCAGGGCCCAAAGCCTTGGTAATAGTCTTAAAATTTAATCCAGTATTGATTCACCATAGAACTCCACCTGCTGTAGTATAAGCACTGCTTCCACCAGAATAAGATATAACTCCAGCAGAGTTACTATGCTCAAATATATGCTGGCTGCTTTGGGGGAGTTGGCAAGATGTTGCAGCAAGGGACTCACTACAGGGTTCAATAATAGATAAGCCCTGAGATTTTCCTACATGATCCTTTCTTACTATACCACTAAACATTCTTATCCAATTTTAAAAAGTTAAAAAGTTTTAATGATAAAAGTCAATTATCTGACTTAATTTAATTAAGCAGAATAATAACAAAAATAATCTTGGACAATGAAAAATTTCAAGAAGATAAAAATATTTTCAAATACACCTCAAATCAAAATAAAATCTGGGGATGGCTGGCGTGTAGTTTACTTGTAGAGTTTGCTAGAGTTTACTTGCCTCTAGCATGTACAAGGTCCTGGGTTTGATCCCCAGCACTTATAAAAAAAAGCTAGTTATAGCTAAACAAAACAAAACAAAACAACAAAATCTGGGGAAGTTAACTAAACTGATTTTGATATATATCTTTAATACATGGAAAGTTGATTTATTTATTTGGCATGGAGACTGAAACCAGGGACACTACCACTGAGCCACATCCCTAGCCATTTTTGTTTTTATTTTGAGACAGGGTCTTGCTAAGTTGCCCAAGGCCTCACTAAATTGCTGAGGCTAGCCTCTAGTTGGCGGCCCTCCTGCCTCAGCCTCCCAAGTCACTGGGATTACAGGTATGCACCACCAAGCCTGGCTCGACATAGAAAGTTTAAAAACAAAAAGTCAAGCAACTTAATTCCTGGATATATCAATTTATTCATTCTTCCAAAGATTATTCTCTGTCCTTTGGCTTTTTTTTTTCTTTGAACCTGTGAAAGAACTTTATTTTTTTAATATTTACTTCTTATTGGTTTATAATAGTTAACATAACATTAGGATTTATTTTGACACAATTATAAATGCATGGAGTATACTTTGCACCAATTAAGACCACATACTTATCCTTACCCTCCCCATCCTCCCTCTGACTGTTTCCTTTCCTATACACTACTAATCTTTCTATTAATTTACATTTTTTAAAAATTAGTGTCTTGTGGATATACATAATGTTGAGATTCACTTTGGCTTTTTAATCAGCCCACTAGCAGAAAATTAGTTACCATTACTTAATTACATCCAAAGCCATAAATAAAACTATGAAAATGTCATTCTTAGCCTATTTTATATTTAAAGTCTTGCACACAAATGTTATATTTTACATTTTAGGTTGACTATAATTAAAATGGTTAATACTTAAAGGTTGAATTAACCAATGACAACAAAAGGCTGGGTTATAGTGAAAGGAATATTTATTGCTTCACCTATGTAATTATCTTTATTCTACTATGTTGAGAGCTATCTTACTAAACTTACTAAACATACTAAGAACTATCTTAATAAAGGTAAGAACTAACCAGGATAATTGCTAATGAAGACAATCAAATTTTTCATAAAACTAAAATTAGTGATTCATGTATTTGCAATCAAATACCTTACCTCTCTACTTAGTAAGTGAAGTTTTTTTGAAAAAGTATACTATACTTTAGTATAGCCCAGAGACAGTGAGTCCAAAGACAAGAACTTCCTTATCACTAGCCACTACCTCTAATTCCAAATTTGCCCAAGAACCCTTATTATTCTAATTTCGTACACAATTCACTATTCTGTTCTACTCCTACTTAAGGAATTTTTAAAGAGGAAGGGAGAGATGATGTTAAATGTCGAAAACAGTATTGTATAAGAAAACGTGGGATTCTCTGAGTACTCTGGTAGTAACTAGTTGCAAATCACAAGAACCTTGTGAAAATAAAATAAAAGGTCAATTGCAACTGAGGCAAGAGAAGGTAAACTATGTTCCTTAGAAGACTATATATTTTTAAAAAACAACACTAAATCAGTACTACAGTTGTCAGACAAGTTGGGTATCTTGGGCTATTCCACTGTAGTACTTCAGGGATCTCACCATTGTTCTTTCATTTTAAAGGTATGAGAAATTTTAAAAACCCAGAAGCACAAATGTATAAAGTGTTTTAATACTGTATTTATCTATAATTGCATATATCTGTAACAATTTATTTGTACTACCAGGTAAGCTCATTTTGTGTAAATCTCAAAATGCAACTTCTCCAAGTTTTGAGCACATGGGTTTTGTCTCATTGATCAGAGAGGCTGTAAGTACTGATCCTTTATAACAAGTCAGTCCTGTGCATATCTGTTTACTAAAAGTGTATGAGTACATCATCTGGCATGTATCTCACAGAATAAAATGCCAGGCAGAGTTCAAGCATAATTACTCAGTTGATGTCCTTCATACTGCATTTAGCTTTATGAGCTGGTTGCACAGTAAATGTAAGCATGTAATATATCCTATTATGATAATATTGTGTTATGATCATTTTAATGATTATTAGGAAACTCAGTGGTTCTTTTCTGATTTTTTTAATAAATAAATGCATTCAATCTGTATGTTCTCAGTTAAAATTTACCAATTCTTAATCTGCAGAAATAAGTATGATAAATGTCAATTGAGGCCTTAACATAAAAAATCTAACTGTGACTGCTTTAAACCTAGGGGAGGGGGGTGGGGGGAGGTGGTAAACCAGGGACTGAACCCAGAGGTGCTTAACCAACCATTGAGGATGAGCAACATCCTCAGCCCTTTCTATTTTATTTTATTTCATTTCATTTCATTTCGAGACAGGGTCTTGCTGAGTTGCTTAGGGTCTCACTAAGTTGCAGAGGCTGGCTTTGAACTTGCAATCCTCCTGCCTCAGCCTCCCAAGTTGCTCAGATTACATGTATGCGGCACTGTGCCTGGCCTGTTTTAAAACTCTTGAGTGAATCTGACAGATTAGCACTGAAGTATCTGATTTTTTATTTTTTAAAGACATTTTTAATAAATCAATATCACAAGTATATCCTGCCAAATGATTTTTTGAAATACCTAAGAAACAAGATATTAATAATAAAACCAATAAATATAATTATTGGTATTAATAGCACAGATATCATTTAAAAATTACTACTTATCAGATATTGTATGAAGTGCTTTGCATGTGCCGGAAGATTATAAAAAACTTGGGGAAAGAGGCAAAAAGATAGATGGCATTCTTTCAATGCCCTCAGGAAATATTTGGCAATGTCTGTTTCTACCACTAGTGGAGAAGGGCTGACTGGCATTGAGCAAGTAGAAATAGGAATACTACTAAACATTCTATAACCAAGACAACAGCGCCTCACAACTAAGAATTACCTAGCCCAAAATCAATAGTTCTGAGGTTAAGAAACACTTATTTAGGGAAATGTACTTCAGCTTTCTATTTACTATTAATGAAAAGTCCAGACCTGGTGAAGTTACATACACCAAACTTAAAAGATTTTTAACCACTAGAGAAGAAAATAAATTTTAAGCAAATAAAAAGATAACTATAACCTTTGCAAACATTTACCAGTTTCTCATCTAACTCAGCAATTCTAGGTTAACAGAGGCTATAAATACTTAGATCCACAAATGTACTCTGGGCTGATCAAAAAATCATACTGATCCTCTCATTAATAAGCGAGTGGAATATAATTTGTGATATAAGCTCATTTTATATTTGCCTAAGTGTCATGATTTAGCTTTTTTGAAAAATCATACTTTTTAACACATGTATCTGGTTTATTTAAACCAAATATCTCAAGAGGTAAAAACTATTAAACTGCCCATTTGATAAATAAGGAACTCAAGGACTGCAGGTAGCAGAAAAGGGAATTCTGTCTTCTTATAAAGCTCATTTTTAACTATTAATAAATGCAAGTAATAGTTAGATTTGGTAAGTTAAATGAAATCCAAAGTCTCTAGCACACTTTCTAGCTGCTAGAATAATAATTTAAGGATATAAGGCAAGCTTTAAAACACTGTGATCAACTATTTATCTAAATTGGTGTTTTCTCAATACTACATAATAAAATTAGAAAAAAATTTCTAATTCCTATAGAGCAATAATACTTAGGTCAAATCACAAACAGATATTATACGTAAAGACCAGAACTTAAAGAATTCTTAAAGAATATCTGAATTTAATTTTCACACTTAACAAAACAAGAATAAAATAATAGCAACAACTACTAAAATATGGCACTATTTGCCAGAATTCTTCCAATTGCTTTATGCATATCATCTTAATGATTTATACTTTAATTAATATAAAATTATAGTATATAACTAGCTGATGTAGTGTCTGAATTTCCATGGTGATGACTCAACCATGAAGCATTAACAGTAATTAATTTCACAATTAACAACCATGTTCAACAAAAACTCCTAATAATTCTTATAGTGAAGATACTGCATTTAGATCATGATGCTGTTAAGAGGGAATTCAAGTGGTTTGCAGAGTTAGAGAAATACTGTTTTTCTTAAATCATATAAAGAAGCAGTGCTGGGGTTTTGCTTATTTTGCTTTATTTTTTAAACAGCAATTACATTAATTTAATTTAGCAGTTAATTTAGCAACATTACATACCTATTAATTTAATATCAATTCTTCCAGCAAAGCAGTCCAAGATAACATGGATATCTCTGTTGTAAGTAGCTTAAATTTTTCCTTTAGCAAAGGCACCATAAAACATTAAATACATTCATCTGTGATTAAGAATATTAAAACACTGGGGGCTAGGGTTGTGATTCAGTGGGGAAGCGCTCACCTAACACGCATGGGGCCCTGGGTTTGATTCTCAGCACCACATAAAAATAAAATAAAGGTATTGTGTCCACTTACAACTAAAAACTATATTAAAAAAAAATAAGAGTATTAAAACTGAGACATAACTAGAGGACTGAACCTTTCCCAGAAGAGCACTTTTCTGCTCTTTATGTTTCTTTTTCCTGTGTTTACACAGGCTTTGATGGAGGGTGGGGGGAGTCAGTTTTCCCCTCCTACTGCTAAAGCTGCCTAGCAGCAATGGGAGTGGGTACTAGACCTGGCCCCTGGGCTGATAAGGGCTGCCACCACCCTGGAGTGCAACCTAACAGCTGCACCAGGCCTACAGAACCAGGTGGAGGTGGGGCAGGGAATGGAGTTGGGGCCTTGCCACCTGCAATGCCAAGCAACAGCTCTAGTCATTCAGGAAAACCATCAAAGACAGTAAGGGGTGCCAGCAACTCCCTGCTGCTTGTGGCTTCTGTAGTTGGCAACTATCATCCCCAATGTCACTTCTGTAGCTGCCACACAGCACCAATTCAACTGCCACTGGTGTTATCAACATGATAGCTGCTTCTGTTCCAAAAACACCAATCCAATCACCAGGGGCTTCGGTAGCTGCCGGGGTTAATTACCACAGTTGGCATTGTTGTCTAAGAAACCATCCAACTGACCACAATTGCTCTAGCAGTTGCAACTCTGAAGGCCCAACAATCCTGCAGCAGCTGCTCCAGATGTCCCAGCAGCTACTCCAGATGTCTCCATTCTGGTCTGCTGGATAAGCACCTCCCCAACTCAGGAGAAGCAAGGGCAAGCTGACTCAGAATGCATACTCAGACTAGCATGACAGTGCAGAAATTCTGCAGTCAGCAGAAAGACAACCCTGTGCCTGCAATGACCCATTCATTCTTCTATATAAGAAGCACTCCTGGGCTGGGGATGTAGCTCAGTGGTACAGCACTTGCCTAGCACACGTGAGGCACTGTGTTTGATCCTCAGCACCCCATACAAATAAATTTAAAGAAAGAGAAAGAAAGAGGGAAGAGAGGGAAGGAGAGAGAGAGGGAGAGAGGGAAGAAGACAAGGAGGGAGAGAGGGAGGAAGACAGGGAGGGAGGGAGGGAGGGAGGAATGAATGAATCATGTCCATCCACAACAAAAAAAAAAGAAAAGAAGCTCTCCTATCCTGGAGAGCCAATATGAAAATTCTATCCTTGTGTTGCCTCCACTGTGCTGCAGAATAAGCCCCAATAAAGCCTTGTTCAGATGGTTTTATCTTGTTTATTCTTGGTTTCTATTTGGAATTGTACAGGCTGAACTATTAACCAACAGGGCTAAGAGCAATACTAAGAGTCACAACCCTGAGAACTTTTAGCAGCCAGAGTTGATAACACTGGGAATTGCTAGCTCCAGCTGTTGGGAGAAGTTAGAATTGCTGACAGTAGCCGAGAACTGCTGTAAACTGTGAGCTCCAGCTGCTATGTGCTACTAGGAGAGCTGTGAACACCCGGAGCTTAAGAGCTGCAAACCCTAAGGGAGCTGTACTTTGCCTTTTGGGCATTTCTATCCAAATTGAGCAAAAGAAACAGCCAATTAGTAACACTACCCTATCAAATAAAATACTGAATAATGAAAATTAAAACTAACTTGAAATCAAATGTAAAATTCACTTTAGATCAAACTGCATACCTTGACTAATTTCAACTAACCACAGAATTACACCTGCCCTCATAGTCGAAGACAGTCAATTAAAAGAACACATTAAACTGCTATTACATATATATATGTCCCAATAATGGGGCAAATCAGTATGTCATAAACTACACCAAAAAACCAATATGTACATGGCCAATATGGAGAACACAATAGTGGAATTATAAGAGGAAGAACAAATCAATGTAAAATTTTGCTTTGAATATATTCCTATTATTCATAAAGCAGTTTTAAAAGGAAACCTAGCACCATACCAACCACCTCAAATCAAGTACAAAAATACAGTTATTTGACTTGCCAGTCTAAGTGGCAGTTTGTTTGTTTTTCCAAAGTAATAGATGATAAAAACATATAAGAAAAGTCATGCTAATGATATTGCTTACAGTAACAAAAAGAAAAACTATTATTTCAGGAAAAGGTGAAACTGGGGTCTGCATTACTTAGATTTTATAGCTATACAGTTAAATATTTTAAACTATTTTTAATTAAATTCACAAAGGAAACAAAATTTTTATTACGAATCATACACTCTAACCTCTAACTATCTAAACATTTACTGTTCATCAGAATCTAGTGAACTTGCCTGGAATGCAAATTGCAGCCAATTCATGAATATTTGTTCAAGAAATGATAGCAATCATCTTCTAAGGCTCTCATTCTAGGCTACATAAATCAACTATTCTTTATATAACTACCTAAGGGGGGGGGGGGGGGGGGACCTCCATGAAAACTTCTTTGTATCAAATGAAATGTCAATTTGAAAACTATCAAGAATCACAATAGACACAGAAAAAAGAACATGACAAAATCTAACACCTATTCATGATTTAAAAAAAAAAAACTAACTTGGATAATAAAAATTCCTCAACCATCTTGAAAAGTAACAAAAATTTCTTAATCTGACACAGGACAAACAAAGGAAGCCTAGCCGGGCATGGTAATCCAAGGGACTTGGGAGGCTGTCAGGAGGATCACGAGTTCAAAGCCAGCCTCAGCAACTTAGCAAGGCCCTAAGCAACTCAGTGAGACCCTGTCTCTAAATAAAATACAAAATAGGGCTGGGGATGTGGCTCAGCGGCCGAGTGTCCCTGAGTTCAATCCCTGGTTCCACAAAAAAGAAAAGAAAAAAAAAAAAAAAACACGAAAGAAGCCTATCTCTTAAACTGTACTTTATGGTGAAAAATTGAATGTTTTCTCCTTAAGGTCAGAAGATGTGTATGTGTCACTCCTGTTTAAGAATATACTGGAGGGTCTAGCCAGTTGTAAACAGGCAAGAAAAACAAGAGGCAAACAGGTGGAAAGGAAGCAGTGAAACTGTCTTCGTTGTGAAGTTAAGAAGAATCTAAATTTTTAAAATGTGAAAAATCACTGCTTCAGGTCACAAAGAAATAAAGTGAAACAGAACTTTTCCTTTTGCCTTTAAAAATTACAAACTAGGGCTGGGGATATAGCTTAGTTGGTAGAGTGCTTGCCTCACAAGCACAAGTCCCTGGGTTCAATCCCCAGCATCCCCCGCCCCGCCCCAAAAAAATTAGAAACTGAAAAAAAATGGATACCTGCAATAGCAGTTATTTACGACATACTGATTTGCCCCATTATTTGGACATACTGGAATAACAAGCAATACAGGATTGTTATAGCTGAAAGAATGAACAAATGAGGTGAGCTCTACTGCTCTATCTTCCTGGATTTCTGCCTGAAGGTGATTTTTAGAACTCCACACACTCAAGAAAAGACAGCAATCTCAATGTTTGGAGAGATCAAAACGGGTTTGGGGAGATTGAAGAACTAAAATTTGCATGACAGAACACCAGAAAAAGGAAAAAGCTAAGCAGAGAAAGAGTTCCACAAATCAATAAGATGACCCCTTAAGACTTTAGTCTGAATTCTTATCTACTTATCATGAGGAACGAAACTCAGTAAGATGAAGCAACAGCAACCACTATGGAATTATACGATGATCCTTAAGTTCCAGAGCTCACAAAAGGCTGGGAGATATTAAAATTCTACATAGTAGAGACCTAATGAACACTTGGAACAATGAGCAGAGACTTCTAGACAATCAAGCATAGTATGAAAGTTAGTCTCTTTAAAAAGATTACTATTAGCAATCCAGTTTTTTAAAAACCTAAGAAGTCTTGATCAACTTTATCTGCAAAAGATGTAACTGCCTGTCAAAACAACTATCAATACCCTTCAGATTCTTAAACATGTTTTCATTTTGAGTATTAAGTTATCCACAATCTGAAAATATTAAATGGAAATTTCCAGAAATAAACAATTTACAAGTTTTAAATTATGCTCTGTTCTGAGTGGTATGATGAAAATCTCACACTGTTCTACTATGTAGCCATCTTAGTCATCTGATTAACTGTTAGTAGTACAAAGTAATTCTAACTTTGCTTAATAATGGCCCCAATACATAAGAGTAATGAGAATGACAATTTTATTACAGTATACTGTTGTAATTGTTCCATTTTGTTATTGTTGTTAATCTCTTACTGTGCCTAATTTCTAAATTAAACGTTATCATAGGTGTGTGTATATATATATATATATATATATATATATATATATATAAAGAAAATGTATAGTTTGGTTCTATCTGTAGTTTCAATCATTGACTGGAGGTGCTGGAACATATACAACATAGATAAGGGACACTTACTGTATTCAGGAACAATCATTAGCATTCTAATGTGTGGCACCCAGTGAAAAATTATAAGACATAAAGATGCATAAAATTGCTGGGTGCAGTGGTGCACACCTGTAATCCCAGCAACTCAAGAGGCTGAAGCAGGAGGATCACAAGTTCCAGGGCAGCCTAAGCAACTTGGCAAGATCCTCGGCAACTTAGCAAAGCTTGGTCTCAAAACAAAAAATAAAAAAAGGACTGGGGGTATAGCTCAGTGGTAAAGTGCCCCTGGGTTCAGTCCGCAGTACCAAAAGCACAAACAAAAATGAAGCATAAAACTATGACACATTACCAGGATGACAGTCCGTCGATAGAAACAGTTCTAGAAATGTGAGATGATAAAGTCAGCAAACAAAAACTTTCAAATACTTTTATGAAATTATAAATATGAAGAATTTAAAAGAAAACATGAACATAATGACACAAATGGAAGCAATAAAAATATACCAAAATGGAACTTCTAGTGCTGAAAAGTGTAATAGCTGAAATTTAAAAAAAAAAAAACTGAATGAAATTAATACACTAGACAACAAAGAATATTAGTGAACTGGTAGTAGAATTTGATGCAATCTAACATATACTTGATTGAAATTCCATGATAGGGAATGAGACAGAAGCAGAAAGTTTTGAAAACATAGCTAGAAATAAACCAAATTTGAGGAAAGCTATAAACTCATGACTCCAAAAGTTCACGAACCCCAAGCCATACTAAACACAAAAAGACACACTCATATTTAACATACGCACATCCAATTACAAAAAAAAACCAAAACTGTTGAAGAGAGTCTTCAAAACAATCAGAAAAACAGGACACATTAAAACAAAGATGTGAACAGCACACATCTCATCAGAAACACTGCAAACAAGGTTTTAAAAGTGTCTTCAAAGAAAAAAAAAAATCAACCCAGAGTTTTTCATTCATCAAAGATATCACTCAAAAATAAATGCAAAATTCTTTTTCAGGGAAATAAAAGCTGAGGGAGTGCATCCACAAAAGAAAAACATTTCAAGGCATGTTTAAAAAAGCTCTTCATACTAAAAAAGAAAATATGAGATAATCTACAGGATAAAATAAAGGCCACAAAACAAAGGTAAGAATATAAAATAGAAGTGATCTTGATACTGACAGTAACACCATCAAAAATATGACCCCATGAATGAAAAAACTGACAAGTTTTATTTCCTTAATATTAAAAACCTCTGCTCCACAAAAGATACTGTTCAGAGAATGAAAAGATAAACAACACAATGGAAGAAAATATTTGCAAAAGATATCAGATAAAGGACCAGTAACTGAAATATGCAAAGAACTCTTAAATTTCAATAATATGAAAAAAAACCTTTAAAAAAGGCAAAAAAAAACTAAATAGAAACTTTACCAAAGAACATATATAGATGGCAAAAAAGCAAATAAGAAGATGCTTAACATCATATGTCATTAGAGAATTTTTAAATACAACAAAACGCTGCTACACATCTATTAGAATGACTAAAATCTAAAATGCTGGCAGGAATGTGAAGCAACAGACTTATTCCTCACTGCTAGTAAGAATGCAAAGTGTCACAGCTGTTTTACAAAACTAAATATATTCTTATCATACTATCCAGTGATCACATACTCTTTGGTATATGCCAAACAATTTTAAATCATGAGGTGAAGACTGAATGGGACCAAATGATCTGTTTCCAAGATGGTTAACTCAAATGGCCAATAAGTTGGTGCTGGCTGTTGACAGGAGGCCACATTTTCTCACCTCATGAACTTCTTCACAGGGTTGGTTTGAGTATCCTCATAACATGGCAACTGCCTTCTCCCAAAGCAGATGGTCCAAGAAAGGAGGAAACCTGTTTTTCAAATGACTTGTCCTTTGAAGTCACATGCCATCATTTCTTTTTAATTTTTTTGTAGTTGTAGATGGACAGAATGCCTCTATTTATTTTTAAGCAGAGATAAGGATCAAACCCAGTACTTCATACATGCTAGGCAAGTGCTCTGCCACTGAGCTACAACCCTATTCCCATATGCCATCATTTCTATAATATCCTGCTGGTTACATGGGTGAGTTCTATTCACCAGGGAGACAGACTATCTAACACTTCTATTGTATTAGTCAGCTTTTCATCTCTATGACCCAAACACCTGATATAACAACTTAAAGAAGGAAATACTTATAACGTGTGGTTTCAGAGGTTTCAGTCTATGGTTGGCTGGCTCCACTGCTTAGACCTGAGGTGAGGCAGAACATCATGGTAGAAAAGTGTGGTGGAGAAAGCTGCTCATGGCAGCTGGAAAGCAGAGAAAGAAAGGGTCTCAGGACAAGATATTGTCCCTAAGGCATGTCCTCAAGGACCCACCCACTTTCTTCATCTAGGTTCCACACCACCACCCCCACCACCCCATAGTCCATTCAACTAGGAATCATTCAATGGATTCAATTCACTGATGAGGTCAGAGCTCAAATGATCTAATCACTTCCTCTAAAACCCCACCTTTGAACTCTACTGCCCTGTGGACCAAGCCTCCAACATATGTGACTTTGGAGTCATGTTGCTATAATTGACAGAATTTCATTTTTCTTTATGGCTGAATAATACTCTAGTGTGTATATATATCACAATTTCTTTATCTATTCATTTGTCAATGGATACCTAGAATGACTCCCTATCTGGCCTACTGTAACATAGTGCTACAATAAAAACAAGTGCAGATGTCTCTTTGACATTTTGATTTCAAATTCTCTTCTATATGCTTAGGAGTGGGATTGCTGGATCATGTTAGTTCTAGTTTTCTGACAAACCTCCACATTGTTTTCCATAATGGCTGTACCAATTTGCATTCCCACCAATAGTATACAAGAGTTCCTCTTTCTACAATCCTCCCCAGAATTTATTTCTTGTCTTTAAGAGAACAGCCATGTTGAGAAGATATTCATTGTGATTTTGATTCACATTTCCTTGAAGATCAGTGGTGTTGAACATTTTTCCATGTATTTTTTGGATGTTTATTTGCCAGGTCATTTGCCCAGTTTTTAATCAGATTATATGAGTTTCTTGCTGCTGTTTCAAGTTCCTTATATACTCTGGAAATTAATTCCTCATCAGATGAATAATTTACAAATATTTTCTTCTCTCTTTACTGTAATAATTGTCTTCTTTGCTTTACGGAAACTTTTTAGTTTGATGTGTTCTGTTTTTCAATTTTTATTTTTTTTACCTTGCTTTTTGGGGTCGCATCCAAAAAATACTTGCCCAGATGAATGTATTTCCTCTATATTTTCTTCTAGTAATTTCAGCAAGTTAAAAGTTAAGCATCACATACTGGGAACCCTTCATAAAATTATTTGCAGATTTGTCATCAGGAATTCTGGGTGCCAGAAGGCAACCAATCAAGAATCCTTTATTTGGCAAGCTGCCTCTCAAAAGTGAGGGATAAATTAAGACAATCCCAGATAAATGAGTAAATTACCACTATAGCTATCCTATCAGAAATGCTCAAGGGAATCCTGTAGGATGAGATAAATGGATACTAGACAGTAACTCAAAGCTGTAGAAAGAAATAAAAATCTCAATAACTTCACTTTTTATTTGCTACATGATTTAAGAGATAATATCTTTTCTAAAAACGGTATAAAAGCAATCACTTGTTGAGCATCCCTTATTGAAACCATGTGAGACCAGAAGCATTTCAGATTTTGATTTTTTTCCAGATTTTAAAATATTTCATATATATAATGAGATATTTTGGGGACTGAACCCAAGTCTAAAGAAAATTTATTTATGTTTCACATACACCTTATAACCTAAAGGTAATTTTATGCAATATTTTTAGGGTACCTGCATTGTAATTATAACGTATCACATAAGGTCAGATATGGAATTCTCTACTTGTGATCTCATCAGTGCTCAGAAAGTTTCAGATTACAGAGCATTTCAGATTTTCAGATAAAGGATGCTCAACCAGTTTTTACTTTGGTTTTAACTTCACATTTTGTTTCCTACATAATTTAAGAGATCAACACATTTCAATGAAATATTAGTTTGCATTTCAGGATACACTAAGCATAAAAATGTAATTTTATGACATTAACAACAAAAAAGGACAAGGAGAAAGCTTTAAAAAAAAAAGCAGAATATTTGTAAATTTATTCAAGTTCAAAACAGAATATTAAAACTTTAGGATGTTAAATATAATCCCCATGTTAACAACAAAGAAAATAGAGAATACACAAAACAGAAACTGAGAAAGGAATTTAAGGTTTCTTTACACAAAAATTGACTAAACACAAAAGAAGACAGTAATGCAAGAAATGAGGGGAAAATAGCTGTAAAACATACAGGAAACACACTGCAAAGTGATAGAAGGCCCTTCTTATCAGTATTTACTTTAACTGTAAATGGTTGAAATCACCAAGTAAAAAACAGACATTGGTAGAATGGATAAAAAGAAACAATCAACTGTATTTGTCTACAAACAGGTTCACTTTAAACAAAAAGGCACAAACAGACTGGTAATCAAAGAATGGAAAAAGATATCCCCCAGGTATAGCTATACTCTTTCTTCTACAGCAAGGATGATGTAGAATAACCACAACATGGTTGTCTGTCTGTCTGTCTGTCTCTGTCTCTCTCTCTCTCTCTCTCTCTCTCTCTCTCTCTCTCTCTCACTCCCTCCCTCCCCTGCCCTCATATAACTTGCTTTAAGAGAATTCACTCTGTAAGAGTATCATCAATCCCTTTCCAAGGGTGGCATTCCCAATGATCTAACCACTTTCCATTGGACCTTATCTCTCAAAAGTTTCACTACTTCTCAACAATGCCACATACTTCGATCCCAAGCTTCTATTACATTAATCTTTGAAGGATACACTCAAAAACCATTCCAAACCAGAGCAAGCCATATACTGAGTCTTAATAGATTCTTTTTTAAAAAAGATAAATGAATTATCATCTTCAATCTGAACTAGATGAAGATATAAATCAATTAATGAAGGAAAACTGGAGAACTCACCCATTTGTAGAAATTAATACATTCTTAAACAACCAACAGATCAGAGGAGAAAGCACAAGGGAAGTTACAAAATACTTACAGATGAGAGAAAACAAATATATTACAAAATTTATAGTATATAGATGGTCCCTGGCTTACAACTGCTCAACTTAAAAATACTTTGATTTAACAATGGTACAAAAGTGATACCCATTCAGTAGAAACCGTACTTCAAATTTTGACCTTTTCATGGACCAGGAATACACAGTATATTCTCTATTGATAACAAGTGATGGCAGCTCCCATTCAGCCATGCAATCATGAAGGTAAAGAAAAAACCAATACTCTACATCATACTGTGTAAGTAAGCTATGATGTTTGGTAGGTTAGGTATAGTAAATCCATTTTCAACTTACAATATTTTCAATTTATGACAGGTTTATCATGATGCAACCCCATGATAATAAGGAGTACCTGTATAATGAAAGCAGTGCTAAGGGGGAAATGTATAGCTCTATAAAATGCTTACATTTAAGCAAGAAAGATCTCAAATCAAGAACCTAACTTTGAAATGTGAGGAACCAGAACAAACTAAACATAAGGCTAGTAAGAGGAAAGAAATAATAAAGACTAGAGAGAGGTGAACAAAACAAAAATTGCTTCTTTGAAAAGATAAAACAATGATAAACCTATAGATAGATACAATTTGAAAAAAAGAGAAAAAACTCAAGTTACTATAATCAGAAATAGTACAATGAGCAAGGGTATACCAACAAACTGGATGATCTAGATGAAATGGAAAATTCCTAGAAATATAAAACTTATCAAAGAAAGACAAAATACAAACAGACCTATTACTCATAAGGAGATTGAATCAGTAATCAAAAATCTCCCAACAAAGGTAAATTCCAGACCTGATGGAACTTCACTGATTAATTCTACCAAGCATTAAAATATAACTAAAATAACAGGCAAAGTGATGAGGCACGCCTGTAATTCCAACAACTCAGCATGCTGAAGAAGGAGGATCCCAAATTTGAGGTCATCCTCAGCAACTTAGTGAGACCCTGTCTCAAAATAAAAAATAAAAAGAAATGGGAATGTGGTTAAGTGCAACTGGGTTCAATCCCCCTTCCACTCTCCCCACCCACAAAAAAAGAACTAAAATGAATTCCTCTCAAATATTTCCAAAAAATTAAAGACATAAAACTTTCAAACTCATTTTATATGGCCAGCATTACACGATGCCAAAACCCTTAACAAAAACACCATTCCCTTACTTATCTTTACACTATTCATAGCAATATTATTCACAATAGATAAAATATGGAACCACCCAAGTATGTGTGTGTATATATTTGAGTGTCTGTATTATTCAGCTTTTAAAAGGTAGGAAATTCTGACTTATGCAATAAGAAGAATGAACCTTGAAAACATAATGTTAAGTGAAGTACACCAACCACAAAAAGAAAACTGAGTCCACTTATATGGGGTATTTAGAGTAGTGAAAATCAGAGACATGTAAAGTGCAATGGTTATTACCAAGGATGGGGACAGGGAAGAATGAGGGTTCTTCCTTAAAGGATATAGAGTTTCAGTTTTTCAAGATGAACAGTTTGTACACAGATGGTGGTAAAGGTTGTACTTCATTATGAATGCATTTAATAGTACCAAGTTGCACACTTAAAAATGGTTAAGAAAGCTAATCATACAAGATGTATATTTTAACACAATAAAAACTGGATAAAATAACTGAAAGAGAATGGTGAACTTAATTTTTTTAAAAAATGAAAAAAATCTGCAGAATCTAATGTTAAGAGCTCTTAATATCTGCTACCAATATCTGCTATAAGCTGAATCTCATCAAAATTAAAAACTTTTGCTCATGAAAGAAAAAAAAATAACAAAAAGAATAGACTATCCAATTGGATTAAGGGCAAAAGACAAAAGACATTTCAGGAAAAGGTTATATGGATGGCAGATAAGCACATGAAAAGATGTCCAACATTTAAAGTCATTATTAAGGAAAAGTAAATTAAAACCACAGTGAACCATATAAAAGTTAAAAATTAAAAAATAATAACAAATATTGACAAGGATACAGAGAAACTGGAGAAACAATCATCAATAAGAATTTTAGTTTTTCTATTAAAAAGGTGAATGGTGGTATATCTATACTGCAGAATAATACTCAAATTATTGATATCTACAAGAGTTTTCTGAATGAATATTCAGAAAATTATGATGAGGTTAAAAGTAATCCTCATATAAAATTCTTCAAATGACAAAATAATAGAAATAGAGAAGAGATTAGTGATTGATTGGCTCTAGAAGAGCCAAAAATGGAGAGTTACTTGTTTGCACACATTCAGTCACCCTCATGGGACATTTACTGCGGAAACTACAGTATAGGAGGTAGGAAATGGGCTGGAAAAGCTGTAAAACATTTCATAGTTTCAGTTAAAGATCCTAAAGCACTGCTAGTAAAAAAGACCAATGAAAGATCCAGGGCTGATTTCATCCTTATAATATCTGAAAACAAGTGAGATCAATGTAACTAAAGCAGCAACCTAGCCCAAACTCAATTTATTTGCTTCACTCCAGCTTCTTGAAAAGTGAAAGAACATCTGTTATGTCTCAATGGTTCTTAGGCACAACAAAATAAACATGGGAAGAAACAGAAAAACATGAGTAAGAGAAATACAATCAAAGGCAAGGATGTGGGGGAAAAGGTACACTGGTACATTGCTGGCAGAAATGCAAATTGGTGCAACTATCATGGAAAGTGGTATGGAGATTCCTCAGAAAACCTGGAATGGAACCATCATTTGACCCAGCTATCTCACTTCTCAGTTTATATCCAAAGGACTTAAAATCAGCATATCACAGTGATGCAGCCACATCAGTGTTTATAGCAGCTCAATTCACAATAGCTAAACCATGGAACCAACCTAGATGCCCTTCAACAGATCAATGGATAAAGAAAAAGTGGCATATATACACAATGGAATATTACTCAGCCTTAAGGAAGAATGAAATTATGGCATTTGTTGGTAAATGGATGGAGCTAGAGAATAATGCTAACCGAAATAAGCCAATTCCCCCCAAAACCAAAAGATGAATGTTTTCTCTGGTATGGGGATCCTAATTCACAATTAGGGGTGGGGTACCTAGGGAAGAATAGAATTACTTTAGATTAGGTAATGTAGAGGGGATTGAAGGGAGGGGGTATGGAGATAGGAAGGTTAGTAGATTGAATTGGACATTATTACCCTATGTATGTATATAACTATATAACCAGTGGGATTCTATATCATATATAACCAGAAGAACAAGAAATTATATTTCATTACACATGATTTATCAAAGTGCATTCTACTGCCATGTATAACTAATTAAAACAAATTTGAAAAAATTTTTTTAAAAAGACGATCCACGGTAGAACTAGATGACATAAATGTTGGAACCAGCAGAAAAGAACATTAAAATGGCAATTTTAAATACACAAAATAATAGAGGAAAAGATGCATAAATTGATGCAATACTGAACTGAAAAGTGGAATCTCTAAAGGGGCAAACAGACATTCTAAAAAGTGACAAGTATAATAAATGAAATCAGAATTCATGACATATTGAACAATGAAGTAATCTTATTCTTTTTTGGAAATAATCTTAGATGCTATAAAATTGTATTCAGTAAGTAAGAGCTTTTAAATATATTAAATACAAATAATTACATCCTTCTGCCAAGTCCCCTACACTTTTGCAATCCCTTGGCCATAGCAAAGACCCCTAATCTATCACAGGATTCTTCCAACCTGTTAGAATTTCTTAGCAACGACCCCTAACACCAACAGAGTTGGCACCAAAAATAAAACTTAATTGAGTAAAAACCTATGTTGCCTTAATCACAGAGTTGGTGAAGAAATTATTATTTCGAAAAATTATTATCCTCTATAAAGCACAGGATTAGGCAAACAAAATAGGTAAAAATGCGCCTTTGATTTCTCCCTCCCAATATGCCCTATTAAACAAAAACTTGCTAAGGACTCAACAAAATGAATTAAAAACTCCAACTCTGAGTTTTATGCTCAAGAAAAATTTGGGCACAAACTCAAAAACAAACTTGCACAAGGATGTTCAAAGCTTTATTCATGACAGCCCCGAAGTGGAAACCCAAATTTCCTCAAAAGCAAAATAAACTAGATGTAGTATATTCATATAATAGAATTTGCACAGAAATAAAAAGGAAAAAAAAAAACTAGTGGCCTGGGCACTTCTATAGATGCTGAGTAAAAGAAGCTACAGGTAATCATATATGCTGTATGATCCCAGTAATATGAGGTTTAAAACTAATCTACAGTGAAAAGTTAGGAAAATTATTATATTGGGGGAGTGAACACTGCCTTAGAAAAGACAAAAAAGAGCCTTCTGGGGCAATGAAAATGTTTTACATCTTTATGTGGGTGGTGTTTGTACAGTTATAAAGATATTGAGCTGCATATGTACATTTGTGCATTTTATACAAAGCAAAAACCAGTAATAAAGATGATGATGGTGATGGTGATGATGCAACCGGGCTGTGAGGCAGGATACCTGCTTAATGGCCTATCAACAGGAAAGTTGGAATCGCTGAAGATGTTAACACACTGCTGAACATAAAGAATGGTGCCAATAAAGAAAGTCTATCTAAAGGTGGGGCTGTAGCTCAGTGGCAGCACATTGCTTAGCATGTACAAGGCCCTGGGTTTAATCCCAGCACCACAAAGTTAAAAAAAAAAAAAAAACTACTTTCCTTACTTCCACACTATCTTTATTTTAAACTATTTCTGGCATTTTGTCCTTTAGACACACTTAATCAGAAACCAGTCCTTTAGAAACACTTAAAATTATCTTTTTAGATCTCCATCTTCTACATTAGACCAGAATTTCATATGGGGTAAGGGTCAGCAAACATTTTCTGTAGAGAAGCAGACAATAAACATTTTGAGGTTTACAGGTCACACAGTCTTTGTTGCAATTACTTATCTCTGCCAAGCAGCACAATAAAGAGCCAGACACAATAAGTAAATGAATGAGCATGGCCTGATTTGGCCTCCTGGTCAAGTTTGCCAACTACCGATCTAGAGTAAGTACTACACCAGTTCTTGTTTTCTATGTTTAACTCTAATATAGTATAGAACTTCATTTACATCAGGCATTCAGTAATACAAAGCTAGAAGGAATCTGAAAAACATCTGTTAATCCCTTCACTTTGTAGTGAAAAGCATGAAATCATTTCAAAACTTGCTCAACACCACCATTTTGAAAGCAATACCTCCTTTTAAATCTTTATGCAAAGATCTTTACATCCGTATTTAATACTAAAATATCAAATCTATAAAATCTGACGTTTCAAACTTTCAAACACTAAATAGCATAAGAAAAACTAAAACAGTAATTGTTTAAGAAAAATTATCTTTACCTACAGTTTGCTTATGAATCATCAATACAAGCTGAGTCATACAAACATAAGAGATCTATTACCAATTAATTAAAACTCACTGCATACATGAGAAGGTAAACTAAAGCTATTTCAGTACTCAAGTTCTTCTAAAAGCCAAAATGACAATAAAGACATTTCACAGGAGTTAGCATTACTTAATTACAATTTTAAAACTAAGCTAGACATTAGTGTTTTATAGTTACACTCCAACAAAGTAGTATAATATATACTTTAAAAAGTATTTGTCCTATTATAAGTTAGTGAACATTTTAACATGGCAGTAAAACAATCAATCAACAGTAGAGGGCAACATTTCTATTCATTTCAACTTCAAAAAGTCCAAAAAAAACTGAACACTCTGTACTGACTTTTAAAAGGCTTCACACCCCTTTATATTTGTTATTTCAACTTGTACCTTGTCTTGATGATAAAGATGTAAACCATCTACCACCCGATAAAGAAAAAGAAGTGGAATATTAGTCACAAATGGAAAGGAACAAGAATTATAAAAGAGAGAAAGGGAAAGAACATTTTGGGAAAGAATTTTGTCCAGTCAGGAGGCTACATGTTTTACTATTTAACAAAAATTATTAGAAAGATGTGTTAACATTAGTAAAGCCTTATCACATGACTGTCTGTCACTGTTTCACACACTTGGCAGATATTAATTCAATTAATCTTTAAGCACTCTGTAAAGTAGGTACCATTATTTTCTCCATGTTTAAAACCCAGAGAGAATTAAAAACTTGTCCAGGGATCAAGTACTGGGACTAGATCCTAAACAGTCTCCAAAGCCTGTCCACTTGGCTATTTTCCTTTACTTTCTGCCCGTTCTAAGTGGTACAATTTTTTCAGTGATTCCTGCAGAAAGAGTATTACAATTTAAAAAGCAATAGGTTGGCAAAAAAAGAAAAACAGAAATCTTCATTATTAATTTGAAAAGAATGATTTTATAAAAGGATGAGAAGAAAATAAAGGTAGTACTTGAAAACAACCTCTATTATTCCAATTTAGTATGTCTCACAAAAGATGAACTTCAGATGAACATTAACTGGATGCTAAAAATTAACAAAAAGATGAAGCAGTTAAGAAACAAAAAAATATATTGTGGAAAGTATAAAGAAACCTAATCTTCGTGAATAAATTAGGATTCATAATGAGCCCTTCCAGATGTAAACAGAGAAATAATTTAGTGAAAATATATTTAATATAAAGTAAGGTGCTTTAACTGGAAAATAGTCTGAAGGTAATTAAGTTGTAGAAAATCTAACAGTATTTAACAAAACATTAAAATTGTTCATATGGCAGAAAGGAAAAGAGTAGAAGGGCAACAAAGTGCTGCTTTCAACCTTGAAACCTTTTATAAGGGATAATCTCACTCATGAGGTCAAAGCCTCATGAAAAAATAAAAACATTCTAGTGTATATGTAAGTACTAAAAAGATAAATACAAACTAAAAACAGTTTCCTATGGGAGCCAAGGGGAGAAGGGATAGAAATGACACATATTTATGTAAACTTTTTTAATGTTAGTTTTGATTTTTTAATTATGTGAGTTTATTTCCCACTCCAAAACAATGTTTAAAAAATTCAGGCGGCCAGGAGCTGTGGTGCACACCTATAATCACAGTGGCTCAGGAAGCTGAGGAAGGAGGATGACAAGTACAAGGTCAGCCTCAAAAACCTGAAGAGATCCTCAGTAACTTAGTAAAAACTCCATCTCAAAACAATAGGGCTGGGGTAGTGAGCTCAACCAGTAAGGCACTCACCTAGCATGTGCAAGGCACTGGGTTTGATACTCACCACCACATAAAAATAAATAAATAAAATAAAGGTATTGTGTTCAACTACAACTAAAAAAGTGTATTTAAATAAATAAATAAATAAATAAATAAATAAATAAATAAAAACTGAGGATGTAGCTCACTGGTAAGGCACCCCTTGGTTCAATTCCCAGTACCAAAATTAATTAATTCAGAGGGCAGGGTGTGATGATGCACACCTATAATTCCAGCTACATTGGAGACTGAAGCAGGAGGATCACAAATTAGAGGCCAGCTTGGGTAATTTAGGGAAACTGTGTCTCAGCATAAAATCAAAAGGGTTGGGAATGTAGTACACTGGTGGACCACTTGCCTAGCATGTGGAAGGCCCTGAGTTTGATCTCCAGTACCACCAAAAATCAATCAATCAATCAATCAATCAATCAGGGGTAGAGTAAAGAAGTGAAAAGTTGGTGGATTTGTAAGAATGATGTTATAGATCAATAGTGTAATAACATTATATTAAAATTTAAAATTCAGTTTCTCTGTCAAACTAAACACATTTTAAGAGCAAGTGAATAGGAGAGTGCAGATACAGATCATTTCCACTATTGCATAAAGTTCTACGGGAATAGTGCTTAACCTGTTAGTTTGATATTTCACAGCCCAGAGATTAAAGTAAGCATATAAAATAAGAAAGGATTCTCTCTCCCAAATGAAGTGTAAGTCAGAAACAAATATATACTTTTATATACAATCAGTAAATATTTACACGATGAATAGCCAATTAAGTGTCAAGAGATTGTGATAAACTAAGAAACAGGCAGAAAACAATGGGAAGATAAGCTACTTTTTAACATAGAATGATAAACAGAATGATTAATACATTTTAAGGACAATTTTCTAGGATACCAATATACAACCATGTTTTAAAAAGGGACTTAAAGTTGAGAATAACATGCTAAGTGAGATAAGCCAATCCCAAAAAACCAAAGGCTTTCTCTGATAAGTGGATGATGACGGGTGGGGGGGGGGGGGGG
>JAJEJO010003217.1:165311-310125 GCA_020662805.1 Glaucomys volans | reverse complement strand
GAGGAAGGATGGATTGTGTAGAGGGAAATGAGGGGAGGGGAGAGGGCTGGGGGAAGAAGGAAAGATATGGAATGAGACAAACATCATTACCCTATGTACATGTATGATTACACAAATGGTATGACTCTACTTCCTGTACAACCAGAGAAATGAAAGTTGTACCCCATTTGTGTACAATGAATCAAAAATAATAAAAAGAAAAAGAAAAAAAAAGGACTTAAAATGTACTGTATTAAATAAATGCAAAATATTCATTTATTTTTTTAACCCACAAATTTGGATCATCTGTGCCAAAGCTTCATTCATTTAAAAATTATTAACTGAGTATCTACTATATATAAGAAATTTGATCAGGCAGAGAGAACAAGGAAAACAAAAAATGGTCTTAATTTTTTAATATGTCCAATGAGAGAAACATATAGTAAAGAATCATACAAATACATGATATACTGTATGTTATAAAGGAAAAATAATGTATGCTTTCATAAAAGTAGGAGATTAACTTAATCAGGAATCAAGGAAGGCTTCCCTAAGGAAGTAATCTATCAAATGGAAACTGATGGGCTATTGTAAGATTAGAGTGTATGAGTTTGCAAACTATTATACATAAAGATCTCAAAGATGAACACCTCACTAGAACAGGGGGGTAGGCGGGGCCACCCTGTTAACAAAAACAATGAAAACCTGTCCTACACCTCCTCTAAAACACATGTATATTATATTGTCAGTTCCTTCATTGGGAAAGACACCTAAGACTGCATATATTTCAAACACTGCACTGACAGCACTTAACATAGACTCCAAGTCTTGGCAAGTTAAGTTCAATAATAAAAATATTAACAACTGGCACTGAACGTAGGAGAATCTTATAAAATGTTTATTTTCTCCTTCCTAAACTTAAGAACACAAATCTTTTTTCTTTTCAGTTCTTCTGCCACCTAAGCTTCTGCTAAATGACTATAATGAGAATAGTTATGAAAACATTCCTTTTCTACTTACTTGACTAACAAGCAGTACAACAAAAGATAAAGACATGATCCTATTAAAAGAAATTCTGGTACTAAAGTTATGCTTGTCTCTGTCTCTCTCTGTTCCCTCCCAGAAATTTACTAGACAGCTAAAAAAAAACCCTCTATGATAAAAAAGACAAAAGCCCTTAATTGCAGTTTATACGTACTGCTTTACTGCTAACGTAAGAAAACATAACTATGTAATAATATTCCCAAACCACTCTTATTAGACCTTGTATGCTCCCAGATATTATTCCTATGATGATAACAAGTCTGACAAAACCACTTCTTTGACTGGTACTTAACAATATTAACTCCACACGAACTGACTTGTTTTAAAAGCAGCTAAGAATTTAAGAACTTACAAGCAGAAAACTAAGTATTTCCTAGAAAGACACCAATATTTCATCCAAGTTGATTAAATAACACAAAATCAATGTTAGCACATTAATAATTAGCAATAGTACCATGAGAGAAATGCTCACTAACATCTTTTTCCCTTACAAAATATCTAAATCCGGAAAAGTAGTTTTTAAATTCAAAAAGCAAGTACATTTTCATTTTTCCTAAGAGGCAAAACAAACACTGCATTTTTGTTTAAAATGTATTAATCAGATAAGGAATGTAGAGCTATTTATGATCATCTTAAATTAGTAAAGGTATTAATACTACTGTAAATGGAGGTCGAGATATGGCAATTCAATAGCAGTAATGATTTAGTCATCATGTCTCACAACCTAGTCATTTGCAAACGTTTTAAAATAAGAGTCTCATTGTGAAGAACATATAGTTATGGGGGGGGGGGCCAAAAACCCAGAAAACAGTCATCATTGCTTTAGTTCAACCCACATGCCTGTTCTTAAGGGTATCCATGGTAGCAGTGATGCAACATGCCTACCTAACTCACTGTGCCTACACAAGTGGGAGAAAGGGGAGGCGGATGATGAAAAAAAATTCACTTGGAAAGGTGTTTTAATATTAACATGATAGAATTACATCAACTACATTGTCAGACTTTTTCTATAAAACATATACAAAACCATAAGGCTCTCTGAAGATCAAAAAAGAGAGAAAAGACCCCAGGGTAGAGGAACAGGAAGGGAAAGTCTGCACTGTATTCTTTAACTGAAAAGAAATAATTTTGCTATTCCTGCTGTAGCCACTGGTTTGAAATGTTCAAAGGGTTTATTTCTAACAATAGAACAAATCATTTTAAGTTAGGTTTTTCAAAAGTAACTACAAATAATGTTTTAGGCTTCCTAATTTCCAACCTACATCTTTTTCTATTTTTGTTCTAACAGTTACATAATAAATATTTATAAATACTTTAAAGATAATGAATGCATTCAATTTTTTAAGCAATAGTAGCTCTGTTTTGCTAAAAAGGGCAAAATGCAAAAAAATTCTAAATCAAGAAAGAGTAAAAAAGAGAGATCATTTCAAATAACCTTACTATAATATCAGAAATTAAAACTATACTGAATAAAATGATTACAGGTAAATCACAGGGGAGAACACGGTCTGTCCATAAAAAGAAATTTATGGAGGAAAAAAACTCCTGTTTTGCAGGTTTATGTGCCCTTTAAATATTCTTAGAAATATTTCATTAACACAGTTTACTCAGAGGTATAGAGACATCCTCTTATAAACAGGGGATGGGCCCAAATAATAGGCATGTCTGTATCTGATCAAACTACGGTCGGAACTGCAACTCTGTGCAACAAGAAAACAAAACTAATTTTCATCAATTTTCCCACTTTTCCTCTTGTGAGAAATAATTCACTACACAGGAATAATGACATTACTTTCAGAATTAAAATCTTTCTCAATCTTTATCAACAAATATTTTTAAATCTCTACAATTTTGTCTAACAATCACTATGTGACATAATGTATAGAAACAAAAATCAAAAAGGTAATAAAAACCAACCTATACATTTTACATGTAAGTACCTGAAATCTATAACACAATAGCACAATGCCCACAAACTGGTGCTTACAAATAAAAGATAGAAAACTTACAGATTAACTTAAGTATGTGTACTTTGAAGACAATGAGCAATAAAGGTTTAAAACAAGTACTTCACAAAGTACATGTATGTATTTAATCACTGTAAATCCAAATCAACATCTTTCCAAAGGCAACACAATCAGAACTTACTATTTTCCTCTTTAAGAAAAACAAACTATATTTGCAATAAATGGAAGAGTCCAGAAAATGTTCTCAAAATGAGTTATACTTTCAACTAGCATGACAGGTTAGAACACAAAACAAAGTCAAAGAGAAGAACTTTGAGAACAAATTTAGAAAATTTTAATTTAATTAAGGTCTTAAAGACCTTTGCTGTTAGGGGGAAAAGCATCCTGTAAATCTGGAGGGGGGGGGTCGTTTAACACACTGTTTTTAGCTATCTGAAATACATTTCAAAATATTGCCTTTCCTAAAAGATATGAACCAAGCATCATATAGATTCAAATACTTGTTTTCAAACCTATATCAATGGTTACACCTTATTTTAAAATTGCATTGTGAACAAGAGGTCTCTCATATCTATCACTAACAATGAAACATAGAAAAGCATACTGTATCTTACCTTTGTGGTTACAATGCACAGGCAATCCATTACTCTACCATTACAATAATATTTTTTATATAAAGTAAAAGTTGCCTATTTGAGCAAAATATTTACAACAAAAATAAAAAATAAAGTTTTGAGATAAAATCATAGATGAAAAGTTATAACTGTGACAAGATCTCTCCAGGATCCATTCTTAGAGGTAGCAATTTTTCTACTATCTGAAATACAAGAAACCAGAATGTGTCACGTGCCCTACAATCTTCTTTATATAATCTGTATCTGAAGAACTTGAAATTATCCCACAAAACACTGTGGAAGATGTCAGGGTTTATTCCACAAGAGTCCACTGCTGCTTCAGATGCTATTTCATTAATCCTTCTTTTCAAGATATGAGGTTGACAGGGAATCATCTGATGAAATGCTCCAAAAGAAGGTTCCCCTGATAAAAATTTAAATCTATTTCTCCTTGTTTGCTATGGTTTGTATATTTTTAAAAAACAAACAAACAAAAAAACAAAAAAAATTCACTAAGAAACTGCAAGCAAACACTTCTTCTACTAAACCATTTCAGCAACTGCAGCCTGCAAAGTAATGACTTTCTCAGGCAGTAATGAATGGAATATTCCATGTGGTATTTCTGAGAAGGGGAGCAGGATGAACAAAATACAGTAATTTAGAACAACGTCTCTAAAACTTAACTTTTCTCTTTTTACGAAAATAAATAACATTTTACCAAAGAAGCCAAATTTTAACTTCAGTGCCTTTTAAAATCCATTCCACCTAATCCCTTGTCCCTGTACCCCATTTTAAAGGAGTTTGTACCATTTTGAACTCCTCAAGAAGTCTTTATTTTTAACCAAGAAGTCACCTAACTTTGTGAATTTATGTCTGGTCCTCAAGATCATCAGAATAGTTAGGGTAACAGAGGACAAGGTGAAGGGATGGTAACTGCCTTTTATTCTCATAAGCTTCCAGTCATACTCCCTACAAAAACATATAGTAACAAACAACGTTATCTCTAATTTTTGTCCACAATGTTTCTTCATACTCTACAGATGCAAGAATGACCTTAAATTCAAACAACTAAGTTGTTCCTACTTGCTTCTTCTATACCACTACTACTCCTAACATTTTTAATGCATATAGGCTGCATCAGAAACTTTCATATAAAACTAAGTTTCACTAAAAGGGTTGTAGGGAAAAAAAGGAAAGTTAATACAAATATATCACAGTACTTATCAAATAGTAAGCTTCATCACTGCTTTCTTACTATAATTTATATTAATCAGGTGACAGCCTTTTATTTAAAGCCTAATAGGATATAGTTTAGATAGGTCTTTTGGGACCTTACCTTGAATACAGCCTAATGGGGCTACTGCATGAGGGTTTAAAAAAAAATAATACATGCTCAGCACTGTTAACAATGCAGACATTGTTAAGTGACCAGTAAATATCAGCCACAGCTATTATTGCATAATATGAAATATATTTGGTCTTTTTTCCCCTGATACCTTCACAGACAGCCAGAAACACAAACAAACAAACAAACAAACAAAACTCTTGGCAACTCCTAAGTGACAGAAGTACCCTTTATATCTGTCCATAACAACTGAGCTTAAACCAATGAGAAGACTTAGGATAGGACTACTAGAAAGCCCCAAGATGTGGCTGGTCACCAGAAAGACTGAGATGCAAGTACTGAGGGTTGGAATTTTCAGCTTTACCAGCTGCCTTGAAAGAAATGGGTTGGTGTGGGGTAACAGAAGTTCAAGCCCTATAAAAACTCTGACAAGACCTGATGAACTTCTGGGATGGGCAAACACATCCACACAATAGGAAGACGGAGCATACCAACTCTACCAGGACAAAGGCTCCTGCACTTAAGACCTGTCCAGACCTCACCCTATGTACCTCTCCATCTGACTATTCATTTGTGTCCTATATAATACCCTATAATAAACCAGCATACATGTTTCCCTTAGTTCTATGGGCCATGCTTGCAAATTAATTGAAACCAGGAAGGGGATTGTGGGAACACCAATTTATAGCTAGTTAGTCAGAAGGATAGATAACAACTTACTAGCAAGTGGCATCTGAAATGAGGAGAGCATTGTGGGGCTGAGCAAAAAACATATGGAACCTAACATTTATCTCTGCTTAGACACAGTTTCAGAATTGAAATGAATTATAGAACAGCTGGTATCCCCTGGAGAACTGCTTGATGTGTTGGTTAAAAAACAACAACAACAACAACCCATACATCTAGACACAAAAGTGTTCTGTGAAAGCCTATGTAGGAGTAGAGAGGGCAAAGCAATTTGTTTTCTCCTCTCAGACAGATATGTAGATAAAAGTTTTCTATAAGGTTGAGGTTGTAGCTCAGTGGTAGAGTGCTTGCCTAACATGTGAGGCACTGGGTTCGATCCTCAGGACCACATATAAGTAAATAAAGGTTCATCAACAACTAAAAAAAAATATTTAAAAAGAAGGTTTGCTATAAGGTTTGGGAGATAGGCAGAAGCATATCCATCATGGGTCAACACATCTCTCTTCCATGTGAAACACTGCCTGGAAATTTGCTGCTCTGTTGAAAACTGAGAGTACTTCCTTCTCCTATTCTACCTTTCATCATCATATGCTCTCAACATGGAAATGTAAAGCACACGACTCTAAATAAAGTTTATAAATGTTAAGCAGAATACTGAAAATAATGTAGGTAATATCCAAGGACTAACAAGGAATTAACTGCATTTTTGAAGAAAAATAAAGAAGTATGTGAAACCCTTTAGGTGTTTTCTCTCAGTGTTCTGAAATATGTCTCATGAAAATTTCATTTCATCTGCAACAGTCTGGCCCAGAGAGGGACAGACCTCATAATCATAAGCTGAAAATCTCTAAAGAAAGTCAGAAATAACATCAGCCAATTAACAGGCTGTATAACTTTAGTCATTTTCTTTTGGGGGGTATCAGCTTCCCTTTTTATAAAATAACTCAAAGGCTTCTAAGAGCCCTTCTACTTATTCCTACAGACCAATTTCTAAATTCACTAAGCTCTAATAGGGCAAGACTCATCTCATGTAACTACCACCACTTTATCCTAGCACCTGTGGAGTGATATGATGATCAGAATATAAGAGGAGCTCAATAAATCTTTGTCGAATTAAAGAACAGCCTTTCTAATATCTAAACTATAGGTGATTTAAGGAATTGAAAACAATACAAATTGACCCTGAAAATTAGGTACCCCATTTTCCCAGCAAAAACTCTTCAAAATAGTTTTGTCAACTCAAATGTGAACGTACAAAAATATAGATGAAACAGTCAAACATCTAACTTTAAAATTATCAAGTCTGCTTAATATACATTTAACAATACCTACCATTAAAATAGGATGTCTAAGATATTATTTTATCCTCCTCATATTTCAGGAAACAATGTTAGTCAAACATCATTTTCACCTTAGATGTTAGGGTCATCACTCTTAACTACAACCACTTTGAATCATCTAATATATTTGACCTCAAACATCAATTTCACAGAATCTAAGTTGTTTGAGATGTTGTTTTTTAATTAAAATACCTGACCATTTATCCCAAATGACTACTAGTACCATTCAAGAGGTCAATTTTTGCCATTTGAACTGTAGGTAAACATTTACATTCTCTACAATATAATCACTTAACTACATCACTTTTTAATATATTTACTAATCTTTCAAAAAAGCCTAGTTGGGGGTGGTGGTACACATCAGCAATCCCAGCAACTCAGGAGGCTGAGGTAGGAGTATCTCAAGTTCAAGGCCAGCCTGAGCAACTTAGAAAGGCCCTAAGCAACTTAGACCAGGTTTCAAAAGATAAACAAACAGGGCTGAGGATATCAGTGCCCCTGGGTTCAATCCCTGGTACAAAAACAAAAGCTTGCTTGCATATAACATCTAATACTTGTGGGTTTTAAGGTCATGCTCAGAAATGATTATTTATCTAGAACTCTACACATAATCTACTTCTATAAACATCAAAAATGACAATGACTAGAGACACTTCAAGTCAATGTGTTCTCCCAATCATTTGCTGTTCAAAATGATTTAGAAGTCACCCTGTAAAATAAGCAATTTTAGAAGGTCTCAAATATAAGCATTTGGGGATAGTAATACCTCACGTAATATTAAAGCACATAAGATAATTAACAGTATTTTAGAATACCAATAGCCTTCTATACATAGGCATTAACTTTGAACCACGATGGAATAACAAGGAACAGACTAACTCTCCTGTCTTAAACAGCTAAAACTACTTTATTGTATTGACAAATATGAAATAATGATGTTCAGATATTGGACAAAAAGCAGTGCAAAACAGAGGACCTCTGTGAAAAAACAATGAACTAAATCTCATAATTGCCCAGAAAAAGTTTCCAGGCTGCTGAGCAAAGAGCGGGGGAAACTAAATAAAGATTAGTAGTCTAAGCCAAGGAGGCAAACTGAGAATTCAGAAGGCCAACGTAAGAGTACGCAAAAGGAAAGAGCTGCAGGGAGAGTTCCAGAGATCTCCTCAAGTCTTCAGATTAGTTTTAACCAGTACATAAATATAAGGAAAAATGAGGCTACTGAAAGAATCCTAGAAAAAAGCTGGAGGAGCCAGGCACAATGGTGTACACCTGATATCCCAGTGATTCAGGAGGTTGAGACAGATGACACAAGTTTAAGGCCAACCTGGGCAGGAGAAAAAGTCAACCAATAAAGATAGACCCAGAAATGACAAGTGACAGAATAAGTAGACGAGGTCATTTTAAAAAGTTACATTTGTTTTGTTGCATATGTTCATGAAGATAGAGGAAAGCATGAGCATTATTAATGAAACACGGGAAATTCAAAAGGAACCAAACTGAACTTCTAGAGATAAAAATGTCTGAAACGAAAAAGCAACTGAATGAGATTAACAATAGATTGGTCATTAAAAAAAAAAAGATGAATGAACTTGAAGACATAGTAATGGAAATTGTCCAAAACTGTCCAAAATGTAACAGAGAAAAGATTGAAAAAAGATGAATAACACCAGTGAGCTATGGGACAAATTCAACCAAATCAAATATACATGTAATTGGAGTTTCTGAAGAAAAGGAGAAGGAAGAGAAAAAAAAATCTGAAGAAATAATGGATGAAACATTTCTAATTTGGGTAAACTATAAACCCACAGAGCCAAGAAACTCAATGAATCCCAAGCACAAAAAAGGTGAACAAAACTAACAACTGAGAGTAATGGGAATAAATACTGAATTCAGGACAGAGTTCTGGGGGAAAAGGAGGAGAATGTGCTCACAGTGGAAACTAAAGGGATTTCAACTATATAACATTTTTCTTCAGGTAGATAGTAAGTACATGGGTACAATATTCACTATAGTTTCTGTATGATTAAAAATTATTTTCAAAACCCCAAAAAAGAGGGCTGGGGATATAGCTCAGTTGGTAGAGTGCCTGCCTTGCAAGCACAAGGCCCTGGGTTCAATCCCCAGCACCGCAAAAAAAAAAAAAAAAAAAAAAAAAAAAAAACCAAAAAAAGAAAACAACAGGGCAAGCAGTTACCGAGAAAAGAAAAAAATTTCAAAAGCAGAGAATGGATAATAGCAAACACCACCCCTTTTAAAAAAAAAAAAAAAAAAAAAGGAAGATAAAGACATAAAATAACATTGAAGAGAGATTTGTGTTTTTTTATCCTTTATTATGTTGGTAACTTACTAATGATGAGTGTGCAACATTTTAACATCATTTATTAATCCCACTTTAATATTTTAAAGAATTTTAGTATATGTGTCAAGTATTGTGCATAACAGCTTTCCAGTGAACTTTTTCAGAGTTCACAATTTAGCCAGGGAGCCATACACATCAGTACCTATATATCAGCCAAAGTGTAAAGAGGCAGACACAGGTAATGGATGTAATAAATTCTTTTTGCTGTTCTTATTGTTTTTAGACATATATAATAGTAGCGTGTATTTTGACATATTATATATACATGGAGTACAACTTATTGTAATTAGGATCCCATTCCTGTGGTTGGTCATGATGTGGAGTTATACTGGTTGTGTATTAATATATAAGGATAGGCAAAGTTATGTTTGATTCATTCTACCGTCTTTTCTATTATCATCCTCTTTCCTTTTCCTTCATTCCCCTTTGTCTAATCCAATGAACTTGTCTTCCTCCTCTCCCTACCCTCCCTTGTTGTGCATTAGTATCCATACATGAGAGAGACCATTTGGCCTCGTTTTTTGGCATTGGCTTTTTCACTTAGCATGATATTCTCTAGTGCCATCCATTCACCAGAGAATAGCATAATTCCAATTTTCTTTATGGCTAAGTAATATTCCATTGTGTATATATACCACATTTTTTTTCTCCATTCATCTGCTGAAGGGCACCTAGGTTGGTTCCACAGCTTGGCTATTGTGAACTGAGTTGCTATAAACATTGATGTGGCTATGTCACTGCAGTATGCTGATTTTAAGTCCTTTAGTTATATGCCAAGGAGTGGGATAACTGAGTCAAATGGTGATTCCATCCCAAGTTTTCTAAGGAATCTCCATAGTTCTTTCCATAGTGGTTGCACCAATTTGCAGTCCCACCAGAAAAGTATAAGTGAACCTTTTTCCACACATTTTCCCCAACATTTATTGTTACTTGTACTCTTGATAACTGCCATTCTGACAGGAGTGAGATGGAATCTCAGTGTAGTTTTAATTTGCATTTCTCTAATTGCTAGAGATGAACATTTTTTCATATATTTGTTGACCATTTGTATTTCTTCTGTGAAGTGCCTGCTCAGTTCCTTTGCCCACTTATTGAGTATGTTATTTGTTTTTTTGGTATTTTTTTAGTTCTTTGTGTATTCTGGACATGAAAGATCTATTGAGGTGCAGATGGTAAAGATTTTCTGCCATTCTGTAGGCCCTCTCTTCACACTCTTTCCTTTGCTATAAAGAAGTTTTTTAGTTTAATATCATCTCATTTATTGATTCTTGATTTTACTTCTTGAGCTTTAGGAGTCTTATTGAGGAAGTTGGTGCCTAAGCTGACATGGAGGAGAGCCTGGCCTACTTTTTCTTTTAGTTGGCTCAGGATCTCTAGTCTAATGGCTAGGTCACTGATCACTTCAAGTTGAATTTTGTGTAGGGTGAGAGATAGGGATTTAATTTCATTTTGCTACATACAGATATACTGTTTTCCTAGCACCATTTGTTGAAGAGGCTAACTTTTCTCCACTGTATAATTATGACACCTTTGTCTGGTATGAGATAACTGTATTTATATGGGTATGTCTCTGTGTCTTCTATTCTGTTCCACTGGTCTTCGTGTCTGTTTTAGTGCCAACAGCATACCCTTTTGTTACTATAGCCCTATAGTATAATCTACAGTCTGGTATTATGATGCCTCCTGCATCACTTTTCTCACTAAGGATTGCTCTGGCTATTCTGGGCCTCTTATTCATCCACAAAAATGAATTTCATGGCTGTTTTTTTTATTTCTATGAAGAATGTCATTGGAATTTTAATAGGAATTGCATTAGATCTATATAATGCTTTTGATAATATGGCCATTTTGACAATATTAATTCTGCCTGTCCAAGGACATGGGAGATCTTCCAATCTTCTAAGGTCTTCTTCAATTTCTTTCTTTAGTGTTCTATAGTTTTCACTGTAGAGCTCTTTCACCTCTTTTGTCAGATTGATTCCCCCAATTTTTTTTTTTAGGCTATTGTGAATGGCATAGTTTTCCAGATGTCTCTATCAGCTGATTCGTCATTGGTATATAGGAATGCAACTGATTTATGGGTATTAATTTTATATCCTGCTACTTTGCTGAATTCATTTATGAATTCTAGAAGCTCTCTGGTGGGGTTGTTTGGGCCTTCTAAATACAGAATCATGTTGTCGGCAAATAAGGATAGTCTGAACTCCTCCTAATTGTCATGGCTAGGGTTTCAAGAAATATGTTGAATAGGAGTGGTGAAAGAAGGCTCTCTATCTTATTCCAGTTTTTAGAGGGAATGCTTTCAATCTTTCTCCATTTAGAATGATGTTGGCCTTGGGTTTAGCACACAAAACTTTTACAATGTTCAGGTATAACATCATCATTTTTTAAATCTAGCATTTATCAAGTACTTAATATGTGCATCAGTCTCTGATCTAAAGTTTAAATAAATTGTACCATTTCATACTTACAAATAGCATTATGAAGCTGGGCGTGGTGGCGCACGCCTGTAATCCAAGCAACTTGGGAGGCTGAGTCAGGAGGATCGCGAGTTCAAAGCCAGCCTCAGCAACTTAGCAAGGCCCTAAGCAACTCAGTGAGACCCTGTCTCTAAATAAAATACAAAATAGGGCTGGAGATGTGGCTCAGTGGCCAAGTGTCCCTGAGTTCAATCCCTGGTTCCAAAAAAAAAAGCATTATGAGGTAATTATCCCCACTTTACAGATAATGAAACTGAGGGAAGAGAAATTAAGCAATTTGTTTTTCATCAAAAAACTAATGACAGTGGTACAAATGATCTAAATAGATGTGGATAGACATAGAAAGCCTGATAATATATACATATATATAAATATATAATATTAAAAGCACATATATAAGCTAAGCAACAGATTAACAAACATACAGAATTAGCTAAACAATACAGCTGGCCCCCTGTATCCATGGATTTCTATATTTGGGGATTCAACCAACCACAGATTTAACAGATTGGCGGGGAGAGACATGTCTGTATTAAATTTGTACAGACTTTCTTTTCTTGTTATTATTCCCTAAACAATATAGTATAACAACTATTTACAGAGCATTTACATTATGTTAGGCATTGTTAAGTAATTGAGAGATGATTAAAGTATATGGGAGGATTATGTAGGTTACATGCAAATGCTATGCTATTTTATATAAAGGACTTGATCATCTGAAAATTTTTTAATAATTTTTTTAGTTGTAGATGGACACAATACCTTTATTTTATTTATTTATTTTTATATGATGCTGAGGATCAAACCCAGTGCCTAGCAAGTACTCTACCACTGAGCCACAACCACAGCCCCATCTGAAGATTTTGATAACCATCTCCCCATGCATACCTAGAGACAGCTGTGTATACCAGAAGGTTACCAGCTAGGTTATCTCAGGTGAAGAATATTTTTAAAGCCTGACATTCAACATGATGCATCTCTGTATATTTGTTTTTAAGATGTGCTTGATTATCTGTGTATTCAGAGACTTTTTTAAAGGTAAATACCTAAAAAAGAGAACAGTTACTGTGAAAAAGTAAGGTCTGAAGCCAGGTTATTGTATGCTGGGAATGAGAAGAAAAGAGGAAAAAAGGTAAACTACTCTTTCAAGAAATTTAGCAAGGAAGAGAAGAAAAAGTTTGGGGTCCTCCTGAGAAATACTTTTTTTCTGTTTTTCTTTTAATGGAATCTTTGAATTTGCTTATAGGATAAAGTAAAGAAGGGAACAGAGGCCCAAGAGAGAGAAGGTTTGTAGATACTGCATGAGGGGAAAAGTAGAATGAGGTGCCAAAAGAGGAAAGAGCATAACAGAAGCTGTTAATATTTATTATCTGAGGTGAACTTTACATAAATGAAAACAATGTCTATAAAGTTAGAGATATGTACAATGAACATGTACCACTCTGGCTATCCAAAAACCCAGGAGTATTGTGCTTTTTTTAATAGCACATAAAATTAAAATACTCTAATATTAAAGAAAGTAACAGGTGCAGATACAGAGCAATCAAAATTATTTAAATGACAGTTATAGGAAATGTTATAATCAAAATTCATAATTCAAAATTCATTGGGGTGCTTTCTTTAAGCACATTTAAATCTACAACTTCTGTGATACCCTTAGGCTTTAATACAGATTTTATTTTCTCAGCAACTATGTTATATTTTGCTGAATTTTCTCTAGATTAACAGCTTGGTATAATAGGGCAGTTGTTTTACTTTTCTCATACCATTTCACTGCATTTCATTTCCATTTGAGAGTTATGGATTGGAGGTATATCCTTCAGTTCTAGTGTTAGGAACTATCATTTAAACATTAGGATAAGATTGTCATAAGATACAAACACTAAAATACTTTTAAAATAAATAATAGTGAATTAAAATAACAGCACATGGTCACTAAAATCACTTGCAGACAACAATGATAAGGTTCAAATGCTACTAATGAAGAGGCATTACCATGTGGCAAATGCCTAATTTACAATTCATTTTGTATACCTACTAGTTCTGATCTTGATGAATTTTAAATTACAAGACTTTGCCCAGGAGTTGTGCATTATTTTAAATTTTGCTTATTTTTAATAACATACCATTTAAAAACCAATTAAATGAGAACATAAAACCTGATGGTGGGGAGAGAGTTCATACTAGTATACCTATGATGTTCTGTCTGGGTGACAAACATATTCCGTTAGAGAAATAAAGCATCAGGAAGAGGATGAGAACCTTGATGAAACTGACAGAAGAAAGAAGGGGCCAACAACCAATATGTAGGGTTGTCAATTATTGTGAAGGCAGTAAATTCAGAGAGATGACAATTTATGAAGTTATGGTACGAAATTCATTAGTTGTCTTTCAAAGTCTGTGGTTAAGAACTGTGGAGTTGGGGGTCTGCCTTAAGTATATAAGATTATAGAACAGATGGTACCAGAGATAAGTATGTCTTAATTTGATTATGGACTGACAATAGCACAGTACACGCAGCAGCATTATATCAGATTTCCTCAGTCTGATCATTGTATACTACATGCTTTTAGAAATGTTCATAAAAGATAAATTTTTAAGGACAATATTCTTGTTCTTAGGAAAGACAGAATGAAGTATTTAAGGATAAAAGATGATGCAACTTGGTCTCAAATGGGTCCACAAAAATTAAAAGTTTATATATCTGTGCAAGCATAAAAAGAATAGGCAAATATGCTGGGCGCAGTGGCGCACGCCTGTAATCCCAGCCCTTGGGAGGCTGAGGCAGGAGGATCACGAGTTCAAAGCCAGCCTCAGCAACTTAGCTAAGCCCTAAGCAACTCAGTGAGACCCTGTCTCTAAATAAAATACAAAAGAGGGCTGGGGATGTGGCTCAGTGGTCGAGTACCCCTGGGTTCCCTCCACAGCACTCTTTTGTATTTTATAAAGAGGAATAGGCAAATGTGACAAAATGGCAATTTATTACTTATATGTAAATTTTTTTCAAAATAATTTTTAAAAAAGAGACACTTTTTGTTTTGGGGTGAGGATACCTGGGATTGAACTCAGGGGCACTTGACCATTGAGCCACATCACCAGCCCTATTTTGTACTTTATTTGAGACTGGGTCTCACTGAGTTGCTTAGCACCTCACTTTTGCTAAGTCTGGCTTTGAACTCCTGATCCTCCTACCTCAGCCTCCCAAGCTGCTGAGATTACAGGCAAGCTCCACTGTGGCAGGCAGACACTTTTAAAAGGGGCCAAAATAACTGCAAAAATATAGGTCCCAAGGTACAAGAAAAAAAAAAAAAAGATACAAGGTCATGGGCTGGAGGTATAGATCACTGGTAGAGACTTGCCTAGCATGCATGAGACCCTGGGGTTTGATCCCTAGAATCCAGTCACCAAAAAAGAAAGGTACAAAGTGCTATAGGCTTCAAAAGATATTAGTTTTGGTAAAAGATGGATGAAGACCTCATGTGGACAGTTCTGAGATGGGCTATTCAAGATGGGGAAAGTACAGACATTCCACTTGGAAGGAATGACACAAAAAAGGACATAGAAGCAAAGTCCATAGTGACAGGTTTTTAAAGACAGCATGAAAAAGGAGACACACTTTTCAGTCCTCTTTGGAGGGTATTATCACACAAATTCTCCTCTGAAAACTGGTTATTAAAAGAAAACACACTGGGTATGATGGTGCATGCCTGTAATACCAATAGCTCAGGAGGCTAAGGCAGGAGGATCATAAATTCAAAGCCAGTCTCAGAAACTTAGCAAGTTTGTAAACAACCTAGTGAGACCCTGTCTCAAAATAAAAAATTAAAGGGCTGGGGATGTGATACAGGGGTTAAGCACCCGTGAGTTCAATCCCTGGTACAAAGAAAAAAAAGAAAAGAATATTAACCCTCTAAAGTTTATTCCAAGTTGATAGAGAAAAGTACCTTTAAGAAAAAAATAGCAACTAATAAATATGTTATAAAATTAGGGGAGTAAAATTAACATTTAAAAATCTTAAATGACATAAGAGATTCAACAAAAGTCAATAAAAGATAAGAAAAAAAGAACAAGAAATCTGAACATACACTTCACAGAAGCAAAATGAATAAAATATAAAAAGGTGCTTATTAATCTTGTTAATGATAGGGAAATGAAAAAAACAATATGAAGTACCTCTATACACCTACTGGAATGGTTTAAACTATTAACAAAAAAGATTAACAACAAGTATTGGCAAAGATGCAAAACAAAACTTGCATCTTGAATATGAAATGAATATGAAAACTTGAATATGAAAACAGGCATATTCAATTTTCAAAACTCTTGGCATTATGTACTAAAACTAAACATACACATATCATTTTCACACTTGGGTATGTATGCATATACTGCTGCACAAGAAAACATACACAATCAGTTGTTATAACTTGTTTTGAAAAATGTCCATTTGTTCCACTGCAACTAATATATCAGGAAACAATCATAATAACACAAATTTAATGTTTGTATGCACAATCTTGTCCATCAGAAATACTAGGTGACAACAAAAAAGTATACCCAGATGAAATGAGCCACATTGGAACTACACAAAAGGCACACAGTTCAGATATCAGTTACTTTACTTCCCTGAGTTTTTATGACCCTTACCCACTTTTCATCCACTGTCAGGTAACTCCCAAGTTGCAACTCTTTGACATACTCCCATAACCAAATGAGGTTTTCTTCTAATGCAAAATGCCATTTTATTATAGTGTTTTATGTATTTCTTAATCATTTAACATATGTAAAACTGTACTGTCATTTTCATTAGATTTTTATCTTTTTTAGTATCTCTCTCCCAAAGTTTTGAGTTTTGGGCACTAACTCTATTTTTCTCACAAGCCTGTGATTTTTATTTTGCTACTTCTGACACTGTGGTAAATTTGAAGAATATATATATTGTGCAATATCAGAATTGAATGTAAGAATGTTCAAAGCATCATTAGCCCAAACCTGGAAACAACATAATTAAATGCCTATCAACGGAAGAATGCATGAATATATTGTGGTATATCTTAACAGTGGAATATACAGCAGTAAGAATAAAAAAACCAATCATGATGAAATGCACAAATATAAGAAAAAAAAGCTAAACGTAAGAGAATATATACTGTATGATCTTGTTTGTATGCAGTTGAAAAGGTAAAATAATCTACAGTGTTACATGTCAGGATGATCCTTTGAGAAGGAGGAAGTAGGCTACAGTAGAGAGTTCTGGGATATTGGCATATTTCCTTTTTTAAATGAGATACAATGGACATACCATAAAATTCAACAAATTTTAAACTGTACAATTCATTGATTTTGAGTGTAGTCACAGAGTTGTGCAATCATCACCATCAACTAATTCATGAACCTATCAATTGTCATTCCATGTCCTTTTCCTTGACCTGGTATATTTACCATGTAGTGATTCATCAAATTATCCATTCATGATTTTTGTACCTTTATGTATGCATAGTCTATAGCACTTTGATAAATTGAGAGGACTTTAGATAAAACCTTGTAGTCTGAATATATGCTTTTAACTCTACTACCTCCTAAAAACTACTTAAATCAAAGAAGATGGATTATTTCAAAGCATTAAATCACAAGCTCAAGGAAAAAGAGAAAGGAAGTGTCTCTCTAAACAACTAAGATAATCCCTCTCCTAAAATAAACTCAGAAGAGTTTTAAAAAGTAGGCCCATAAATGACAGGCACAACTAAAACAAGAGTAGTACTTAAGGCAGACTAAGTGTGTACTCTTTCAGATATACTTAACTTCATTTTTTCCTTTAACAGAGTCATACTATATACCTCCTGACATGTATCAGGCTTTCATTTGACATATATTAATGCTCTTCAACTTTCAATAAACCCATTACAAATTAAAAATGAAGTATGATGGGTAGGCGCAGTAGTTCACACCTGTAATCTAAAGCAACTTGAGATACTGAGGTAAGAGAATCTCATAAGACCAGACTTCACAATTTAAAATGACCCTGTCTCAAAATAAAACTTAAAAAAGGGCTGGGGAGGTAGTGAAAATGCCCCTGAGATCATTTTCCAATACTATAAACAAAGGAAGGAAGGGAGGGAGGGAGGGAAGGTGAAAATGCATTTAATACCTGGCATACTGAACATCATAGCTTAGCAATGCAGTACACTGCAGAATATCTGTTTTCACCCATGTGATCACATGGCTGACTGGGGGCCGTGGTTTGCTGCTGCTGCCCAGCATCACAAGAATGTATCTGGTGGCATGCCACTAGCCCAGGAAAATATCAAAATTCAAAATGTGAAGGATAGCTTCCACTGCATGTACAACATTTTTACACTATCACAAAGCCAAACACTTTTAAGTTAAATCATCAAATCAAGAACCATAAATATAAAATTTACATTCATGTTAATTTTGTAATACCACAATGTTTGTTTTTGTCTAATATCTTACTGATAATCATTTATATGGTTTCCTTGTTGATTTTTATGAGTATTACATAGAATGCTGTAATGAACATCCCTGTATCTTTAATAATTTGTGTGAGTAAATCTGTAGCACATGCTGGATCCAAGAATATGGGTACTGTTGTTTCTGAAAATGACTGCACCACTGTATTCTCCCTACTAACTGTATGAGTTTATTTCCTCACATTTAATGTTTGATAATTAAATTATTAAGAATATTCTTATTGACAATTTATTCTGTATCTTTTAAAAGTGAGGCTGTACATCTCTTCACAGGTTTATTGGCCCAGGGATCGTTTTTCAAGAAAGTGTTGGTTCACATCCTTTGGTCACATTCCTATTGAATGATGGCTTTTTTCTTAGTGATGTGTAAGAGGTTTCTTGGGTTAAGAAGGTTGGAAATCAAGAAAATTTGCCCTTTTTCATTTATGTGATAAATTCTCTTCCTACCATATCATTTCTCTTATGTATTATATCTTTCAACATACAGAAGATCTACAATTAAAATTTAAACAAACAAGTTGAAGTTCACAAGAATTCTACAAAGTCAGAATTCTTTTTTAATTTCTGTGATTTTGTTTTTACTTGGCTTTATCATGCTTAGAAAAGCTTTACCTATTCAAAAATTATTTTAAAATTATTTTTTATGGTTTCATTTTTTTAACCTTTGAATCACTATTCTCCTTATATGTATAAATGTATTATGGTATCAGGAATAGAATACATTCTTTTCTATTAAACTATCCCATTAAATCAGACAATTTCTCCTACTTTTTTATCTTGCTTTCTTTCAGTCACATAAGCATTCCTTATTCTCTATTTCCTAATCTCCCAATTCACTCTTAGAATATAAATGCTTTTATAAAAATGAGACATGCTAATTATTTTAAAAAATAGCAAAAAGTACAAAAAAGAAAAAATAATTCCACCACCCTAAAACAACCATTAAGCAAACATTATTTCAAACAGTTAGCTAGGTATATGTTCAATGTAAAAGATATACCATTAAAGAAGAAGAAGATATACCATTCTTAAAATAAAGAATATTGATTTTAATTTTACTACATTAGAAGAAATAGAAGAAACAAAGTTACAATGTCATGTAACTGACAGGGGCTGGGATTGTGGCTCAGTGATAGAGTACTTGCCTCACAGGTGTGAGGCACTGGGTTCGATCCTCAGCACCACATAAAAATAAATAAAATATTGTGTCCATCTACAACTAAAAAAATATTTAAAATGCAACTGACAAATGAGAATCTGGTAAGAGTTAGATCAACTGTTAAAACAAATGAAGAAAACTGGATACATGCTTTAAAATGCAAAGGTTTGCATCATTCCAAGAGGCAAGTCTGCAAAAACTGATCAATCTCAAATACTTTTTGAAAAACTAACCCTCTTTATGATAATTCTGTGAAAGCAAACATGAAGCAAAAAAGACAAGACCATACTGCACATAATTTTATAAGAAATTTTACTGTTTTATCCAAGAATTATTTGACCAAAGAGAATAACATCCTAAATTTTACGTAAGACAAGATAGCTCTTTTTTTTTTTTTACATATACTTTAATTTGGATCAGTAAATTAAGTCTTTTCTCAGTCATAAATAACACTGAAATAAGAGATCAAGTCAATGATCACTTAGACAACTTGTATCAAGTTACATTTTCAGGTTTACATTTTTCAGGTATTCTATCATCTCTGTAAAAACAGTACTTTGGAGTAATTGCCCTTTGCTTGCTCATGTTTGACAAACACATATTTTCCCTCTTTTTAAAAATCTAGGATAGATGAACAGACTCCAATACTTCCCTTAGAGTTCATCTATGAATGGGTACAGATGTCAAACATTACTAGGTCATTTTCCACATGCCAAGCCTTAAAGAAATATGTTGTGATCCATATTTTCTTTTCACCCCTCTCCAAACTAATAAGATATGACACTCATCATCTATAGGTTCTCATTTCTCCAATAATTTGAATTGCTCTTATCACATTTAGAAAATATCTTTCATGAGGTGCAGAAATCAGGGCCACACACAGATTCTAAGTAGAAGTGCTTCATAATTTTATAGAAATTGAAATGTTTCTAATTTTTTTCATTGCCTTGTTAGAGATCGACTTCAGGGCTTTGTGCATGCTAACCAAGCACTACCACTGAAGATCCTTAGTCCACTAATACCATTTATAATGGAACTCAATACATTCTTGATCTTCCTTACTGCAATCTATATAGAAATAAACTTCCAACTTATAAAACTATCCATTTATATTTAGGTACTCTTTTTTTTTTTAGTACTGGGGATTGAACTCAGGGGTACTTGACCACTGAGCCATATCTCCAGCCCTATTTTGTATTTTATTTAGAGACAGGGTCTCACTGAGTTGCCTAGCTCCTCACTAAGTTGCTGAGGCTGGCTCTGAACTCAGGCTCCTCCTGCTTCAGCCTCCCAAGCCACTGGGATTACAGGTGTGTGCCACTGTGCCCGGCATAAAACTATCTATCATACCTTAGTGAATATTTAGTTTCACTGCTTGCACTGAGACAGCCATTATCTAAACTACCTATAAAAACAAGCAAACTGACTATAAGAACTTTGTTTCATAATCACAGGTTGGTATCATTACTCAGACAATAGGAAAAAATGGTATACTAAGTAAATATAAAAGTTAATACTCTTGAAATTTGCAATGCTTTTTACATAACACGTTTTTTAACCTAGGACTAAGATAACATGAACTAGAAACTATGTTTACCTGTCAGTCCATTTTGTGTTGCTATAACTGAAGACCTAAGAATGGGTAATCTATAAAAAACAAATGCATTTCTCATAGTTCTAGAGGTTGGGATGTCTGAGAGATGCAGTTGGTATGGTAGGGCCTTCTTACTTCAGTCTAAGGTTTCAGAAAGCAGAGCTAAACGCTGCATGAAGCCTCTTTTATAAGGTCCTTAATCCCATTATGGAGGGAGAAACCTCAAGAACTAATCACCTCCTAAAGTCTCCACCTCTTAATACTATCACATTGGCAACATCTGAATTTTGGAAACAACACATTGGAACCAGAGCAATAACCAATTACAGACATTTAAATCTTTCATTTGAAATAGACCACAGAAATGAATTATCATTAAAACAAATGATACATCAACTAAAGAAGGGGATGGTAATGGAAATTATTCAAACAGTAAGAAATTAAATGATACATGCACAATTTAACATGAGAATCTCTAATCAGATTAAAGAGAAAAATGTTAGGTCATACCAGGATTACTAAAGAAACTGTAAACTGGGTGTTAAGGAGGTCTAAAATCCAAAGATAGACTTGCCCAAACTAGCTGAATCAGCTGGGTAAAGTCATTTTCTTCTGGATCTCACTTTTGTCATCTTTAAAATGAAGAAGAGGGATCAGATGTGCTCTGATTTATCCTACTCTAAAATTCTAGAATTTTGTTACTTAATATAAAAGCAAAAACTGAAAAACTGTCTACTGCATTACCAAGTGTCATCTAGTTTCTGCCCACCATCATTTTTCCTGACTTATTACTCACCAAACAGAAGCTGATTAAATTTTCCAGGCACTGTCTGGTACTAACCAGAGGGACTAGAATCAAATTTAGAGAGACAACCACTTTCAAATGACTAATGCTTTTCAGGCAGAATCCTCATTTCAAAATGCTTCATATCTGTTATACCATATCCAATCTACTAAGCAAGAGTATAGCACAACAAAAGAATGTCACTAAGATTGTTATTAAAATCCAGATGGTTTTAATTACAGAAAAATGCAGAAACCAATTCTGACCTTAAAGACTGTTGGTCAGTCTTTAGTGAGTTTTTATGCAATCCCCTCCAAACCAAGGAAAAAAGAACCCTTGGAATAACTAAAGGGCTCAGAACCACAAAACTAAGATCTATGGGAAATACCAGAGCAAAACCACCTTTTCAAAGTACAGTTTCCATCTTAATTATCACACAAATGAAGCCTCTTTGAGGTACATAATATAAAATACTTGTTGTTAGTCTAAAATAAATATTTTAGACCTCAAACCACTCTTAACATTTTAAGACAGAAGCAACAGAGATTCTGAACTTTTCAAACTTTTAACTCCATTCTCTTTATTCCATTATAAATATTTCCACAAAATATTCATTTTAATAAAATGAAAAAAACTTGGTAATCCAAATAAAACAATTTCAGAAAAATTTATCTTACCTCTACACTAGGACTAAGGCTGCTTGGCAGTGTTTCTGAAGTCACAGTAGTGCTTGGAAGGCTGGAAATTTCCCAGGTATTCACAGGCTGAAGTGGTTCAGAGTGCTTTGAACGATCTATGCATTTTGGATTATCCAGTAAGGTCACTTCATAAAATTCTTGAATATCTAAAGATGAGGAAAGATAAAGAAAAATTCAAAATTATTTAATTTCCAATTGAACTATGCAAAGCTAAAACAGCATAAAACAAAATTTTTATTCTAGTTAAAAAAATAAGTTCAATCTTACAATGTACTTTAATAGTGAATATTCCATTTTGTCACAATCATATCAAAATATGCCAGGCACAATATAAAATAACAGGCATTATACATTTCAAAAGTCCCAGTCTTGGATTCAAATCCAAAAAATTACCAAAAATTGTTTAATCCCAATCCAAATCAAGTTTTTAGACCCAATTTCTGTTCACAGGGAATATATAAGGAACAGAAGAACAAGTAAAAGGATACCAAAAAATAAGCTGAGAAACAAAATCAGAAAATCATGTGTGTACACAGATACATATTAGAATTCCTACAGTATTTTGCTACTAAGAACTACTCCTAAACAAATAGTCATCAATATCTCAAGATAAGTCGCCTATATCACTGTGAAATTTGTTATATTAACTGAATTCAAACACTGAATTCCTGTGTGACCTTTCATTTTATAATTAACAAAAGCATTGCTGAACTTTAATAACATCTCTAATAAAATCTGGATGCTGACAAAAAATGTTCTCTAGCCATGTATGGTAGCACACACCTATAATCTCAGCAACTCAGAAAGCTGAGGCAAGAGGATCACAAGTTTAAGGATAATTTCAGCAACTTAGTGAGGCCCTAAGCATCTGAACTAGTACAATCAAGGAATAAAGTGTTCAATATGTGAATTTTTCAAAAATTCACTCACATTTTGTTTCTTGTGAACTGAAATGCCTCCACCCTAGGTTCTACATTCATGTATTGAACAGTCCTTTTTAATTTGTTCTAAGTTCCTACAACTGAAGAATTAAATATCTACCTGAGGAGGATTCAGTGACACATGTGTATAATCACAACTACTGAGGATGATAAGACAGGAGGATTACAAATTCAAGACCAGCCTGGGCAGTTTAGCAAGACCCCATCTCAAAATATACTTTTTTAAAAAAGAGCTGCAGGGCTGGGGATATAGTTCAGTTGGTAGAGTGCCTGCCTCAGAAGCACAAGGCCCTGGGTTCAATCCCCAGCACCACAAAAAAAAAAAAAAAAAAAAGAGCTGCAGATGTAGCTCAGTGGTAAAACACTTATGTAACATGTGCAACGCCCTGGGTTCAATCACCAGTACAAAAGAGAGTGTGTGTATATGTGTGTGTGTGTGTGTGTGTTTAACTATATCAGGGTTAAAACAAAATAACCTAAGTAAACAATCATTAGGATGGCTATTATAAAACAAAAATCAAACAATAAAACAGAAAATATCAAGTGTTAAAAAGGATATAGAGAAACTGGAACCTTTGTAACATTGCTAGCTAAGAATGTAAAATGATGCTGCCACTGTCAAAAACAGTAGAGTGGTTCCTCAAAACACGACACAAAGAATTAGAATGTGATCCAGCAATTCTACTTCTAGATATATATACCCAAAACAAAAAAATTGAAAGCAGGGGCTAACAGAGATTTGTACTCCAATAATAACAGCAACCTATTCACAGTCAGCTTTTAAAAGGTGAAAACAATCTAAACATGCCTCAAAAGATGAATGAACAAAATGTGGTATCTAAGTTCAATGGAAAATTATGTAATCTTAAAAAGGAGTAAAATTCTGATACATCCAATAACATGGATGAGTAAACCTTTAAAAAGTAAAATAAGCCACATAAAAGATTAAATACTATGTAAGTCCATTTATTTGAATTGAAGTACCTGGAATAGTTAAATTCATAATACAGAGAGAAAGTAGAACAACGGTCACCAGGGGCTGGAAGTGGGGTGAGAGAATGAGAGTAGGAGGAATTATTGCTTAATGGGTACAGTTTCAGTTTGAATTGATGAAAAAGTTCTGAAGATGGATAGTGGAGATGATATGCAGAATGTGTTCAATGCTACTGAGATGTAATATTTAAAATGATTAAGATGGCAAACTTCACACCATGTATATTTTGCCACAAAATAAGCTGAGTAAGAATCTAGAGGAGCTCTTAAATGAACAGAGTGCATGGGATTCAACCCATGGGTTTTGTAATACCTATTTAGCTATTTAGAACTCTACTGAAGTCAGAGTAACTGGTACCACCATATAGTCCCAACTTCAAAAAGATTACCATTCTTGGGGCTGGAGTTGTAGTTCAGTGGCAGAGTGCTTGCCTAGCATATATGAGGCACTGGTTCGATTCTCAGCACCACATATAAATAAATTAGTAAAATAAAGATTTATCAACAACTAAAAAAAGATTACCATTCTTGTGTAACTAAAATCATGTCCAAAAGTACTGAAATATTTTTGTAATACCTGTGCAATGTGGCAAAGTCTTTGATGTGATAATTGGTTGTAATTATCATTTTCCTTAAAAGAAAAATCATCTTTTCTTGACTGATATTCCATCCTGACAGCCTCAACTTCATGAGTTTCTATTTTTTCATTTATTCATCACATTTCTTTATCCTTAGGGTGCCCAAAGACTACAGTGATAAGCAACATAATAAACTTCAGAAACTCCCCATTATAATTTCTTCAGTTATGTCAGCTAAGATTTTTTTTGAAAGAAGCATCTAATCAAAAAACGCACCCTCTGGGGGGAAAAAAAAATACATTCACACTGCGTTGGTTCTTTTGAGTACAAAATACCTGTTTCCCCTCCCCTCCCATGTTATCAGCTATCCTTGGATAATTACATTTTACACATCAGAAGAGATTATACCACAGATCCTAACTATAAGATTTAGCCAAAAGAATGGTTAGATTATTATTGTGACAAGTTAAGTATTTCCATAAAATAACATTCTAGAATTCAAATAATACCTTCTACCAGGTATTTTACTGAACTTTAATGAGAAGAATAACTTTGAGTTCTATAAAGTGCCTAGCATAAATAAAACAGAAGTTATCACTTAAAGAAAAGTCAAATGGAAGACAAAAACAAATGGTAAGTCATAGTATAGTATAATCTTGCATACTTCCTGAAAATCTAATATGCCAAAGTAACACAAAATTCAAATTATTCTCAAAAGAACTTTGTGAAAATAAAGATATTAATGAGTTCACTCTAAAACACTGAACGTATTCAACCAATAGATACCAATGTAGTGAAAAAGTTTCAAAAGAGGATTAAAAGAATTAAAAGGTGAGATGTGATACAGTAATGTCTTTGGAAAATCTAGAAAGCTGAAGGAAAAAAAAATATTAGCACCTAAAGTTTTTCAGTGAAAAAAATCTAAAGAGCAGTAAAGTGCTTGCCTTGCATGCTCAAGGACCTGGGTTCAATCTCCAGCACTGCCAAAAAAGACTCCCAAACCCCCAATATGGCTATAAGATCCTACAGAAGCTTAAACATATATTTATTTTTTTATTAAATATGTGTACAAAAATTTAAAAATCAAATCAACCACGTCTTTGGTAGACAATGAAATTTCTCAATTTTGGTTTAGAGAAATCAACCTGCATGGCCAGCATGGTGGCACACGCCATTAATCCCAGCAACTCAGGAAGTTGAGGCAGGAGGACTGTGAGTTCAAAGGCAGCCTCAGCAACTCAGCGAGACCCTAAGCAACTCAGCAAGACTGTCTCTAAATAAAATATAATAAGGGGCTGGTGGTAGAGGCAGCAGTGGAGGCGGCACTATCAGCGAGGGGCAGGAGCCTTCCTTATGTGGATATAAATGCACAAGCTCCATGCAACCTGGCTCCAAAGAAGGGTCAGTGAAGCTATAAGGTGAACTGCAGTAAGATCCCAGCCCTGTACACATGGGGCCATGCCATCAAAAAGGTCAGAGCTCTTGCTCTGTGCAACCCAGAAGTGGATGTCTCCCAGGCTTCAGGAAGGTGTGCAGCTTAGATAAAGGAAGTCCTCGCCTTGCTCCTTTTCAATTGAGAGCATCTTAGGACAGGACCAGAAGAAAGACTGTGTTCCTTTAATGAAGGACAGCTGCAACTCCTCAGAGAAAGATGTCAACCTATGTCATGGCCAGAGTCTTCCCAATAGAATCTCATTTCCATGTATAGTGGATCACCAAATAACAGAAGAAAGAGCTTTGAAATATGAAAATTACTTTACAACCTCAGAAAGACTATCTTTGAAAAGAGAGTTGAGTGGGTATAGAGGACAAAAACCTAGAACTGCTTTTACCCAAAACCAGACTGAATTATTTGGAAAATGTCTTTAGAGTAAACTGCTATCCTGGCATTGATATCAGAGAAGACTTAGCTCAAAAATTGGACCTAGAAGACAGAATCCAGATTTGGTTCCAAAATATCAGTATGCAGAGCTGAAAAGGTACCATAGAGAATCACAGTTTCTAATGGAAAAAAAAAATTTCAACGCATATCTCCTGGAATAGGTAGAAAATTAAACATGTGAAATTATCTTCCAGTTGCAGATCATGAAGAATCAATGCAAATATCAAGTGTTGAAAAATAAAATAAATACACACACACACACATATATAATGTGTATATATATATATACATACATATATATATATACATGTATACATATATATTTAAAAATGTACATATATATTTATAATATATATATGTACATATACATATATATGTACATATACATATATATTTAAAAATGTATATATATGTATGTATACATATATATGTATACATATATATACATATGTGTATATATATATACACACAAATATATATATTAAAAAAAAAGGGACTGGGACTGATGTGGCTCAGTAGTTAGGATAAGTTCCATCCCTGGTACCAAAACAAGAAAAGGAAAACGAAATCAACCTGCATGTTTCAATATCCAGGGTCAATAATAAGAGTTTGTCATAATTTTATACATACACACATTATGGATAACAAAATGTATTACAATTAAAACAATTAATGTTTTAAAAGTCACATTCTCTCAATAGTACTTTATCAGCAATTGCCAAGTTTACTATCCAATGTAAAATAACAGTCCTTCAATAGACCTAGGCAAACATTTGAGTTCAACTTCCAAACCTAAATCTTTACTATGAAACTGTACAGAAGATGGAACAGTACAGGACGACTCAAAAGGACTGCCATTTAGTAGATTAAGAGTGAGTCCATGCTCATCTGAAGATCCAAATAGTTTACCCAGATATAAATAAGACATAAGTAAAATGATGATGTTTTTATTTACTACCCTGAAAAAAATCATTTCCTTTGAAAATAATGATGTGCTAAAGAATGCAAGAAAACAATAAAATGAAGGAATGATAAAATATACATTAGCAGAAAACTACATTTTGGATGACTCACAACTGAAAACATTAATTTTGCTGGAACCTACTGGATCTGTCTTTATCACAGTCCACTCCTCATTTTCATAGTGTGAGAGTGCTTTCCTGTTTTTGGAATAAACTGAATCTCTACAAGTATAGCTCCTAATCAAAGATCTAAATTACGAAGCCACAAAAAGTTCCAACAGGTACATGAAAAAATTCTCAATTATTAAACCTGAAGGCACACAGTCCAATGCAATAGAGTAAAATAATTCCTATCAAAAAAGTACCTTCAGAAATCTCTAACATCACTTACTTCAAAGTCTCTAAATATAAGTAAAATCTTTTATTTTAAATAAAAAGTTTTCATTGTCTTTGTTATTTTCTTACAAATTCAAAGAATTCAAACACTGGGAGTCAGAGGAAGTACAGAATTACAGGTATACTCTCAAAGAGGGAATGAGACATGGAAGGAAGGAAATTTTCAAATAGGCAAAGAAATTTCCAGTGTGCAGTGACAGCTTATATCATCCTAAACAGAAAAACTCACAAACATAAAACATTTTTCAAACTAAAGCAATAAGGAAATACAAACTCACAATCAAAAAAGCCTAAATAGAGACCCAAGAATATCTAACTTAACATAATACATGACATTTCTAATCTATGAGAAAGTATTTTATTTGATGGCACAAAAAAAAGTAACAATGACCAGGACAAGTCATGAACAGGGAGAAAATATTTGCAAAATACTAATCTGATAAAGGACTGGTATGTTTTTAAAAAACTCATAAGACTCAACAAGGAAAAAAATTATCCTATTAAAAAAAAGGCAGAAGATACCAACAGACCAATCACTAAATTAGATGCAAAGATGGCAAATGGGTATATAAAAAGATGTTCAACCTCAAATGTCATTAGGGAATTGCAAATTAAAATGAAGATAACACTAGACATCTATAAAAATGACTAACATCCAAAGTACTGACACCACCAATGCTGGCAAGGATGTAGAACATATTGTTGATATGTGGTAGAACCATTCTGAAAGAGTGTTCAGCCAGTTTCTTAAAAACTAGTAATACCAATGCTCCTTGGTATTTACCCAAATGATTGAAACTTTCGTCCATTAAAAAAAAAAAACCTACATACAAATGTTTATAGCAATTTTATTCATACTGACATAACTTGGAAACAAGATGTTCTTTATTAATAGATGAGGAGATAAACCATTAAACATCCTTTGGAGTACAGTGGGATTTCTTAACAATAAAAAGGTACGTGCTATCAAGTCACAAAAAGGCATGAAGGAAACAATGCACAATGCCAAGTGAAAGAAGTCAATCTGAAAACTATATACTTATGATTCCAATTATATGATCTTTTAGAAAAGGTAAAACTATGGAAGCAGCAAAAAGATCAGTGGTTTCCATGATTTGTGAGGGGACAAAGGAAGAAATGAACAAGTAGAGCACAGGATTTTTAAGGCTGTGAAACTATCCTATATGATCCTGCAAAGGTGGATACATGTGACAAAACAACACATATTCATGCCAAATCTGTCAAGATACAATGCAAAGAGTGAATCCTAAACTGTGAACTTCAGATAATAACAATGAATTAATGACTTGTCAATTTTAACAATATACCATACTTATTTAAGATACTGATTAGCGGCTCAATTCATAATAGCTAGATTGTGGAACAAGCCTAAATGCCCTTCAATAGATGAATGGATAAAGAAACTGTGGTATATATACACAATGGAATATTACTCAGCCATAAAGAAGAATAAAATTACGGCATTTGCAGGTAAATGGATGATGTTGGAGACTGTCAAGCTGAGTGAGAATAGCCAATCCCAAAAATCCAAAAGCCAAATGATCTCTCTGTTAAGTGAATGATGATGCATAATACGGGGTGGAAGGGAGGCAAGAATGGAGGAAGGATAGATTGCATAGAGAGAAGGGAGGGGTGGAGTCGGGGTGGGAGGGGGAATAATAACAGAATGAGACAGACATCATTGCCCTGTGTACATGTATGAATGCACAGATGGCATGACTCTACTTTGTGTACATCCAGAGAAACAACAGCTATACTCCATTTGTGTACAATGAATCAAAATAAATAAATTTTTTTAAAAAGATACTGATAATAGGGGAAGAGGTGAGGTGAAGATTTGGGAACTATGTTTTCCATTCAAATTTTCTATAAACCTAAAACTGGTGAAAAATGTTTCTTAATTTAAAAAAAAAATGTGTAAGGGAGATAACAAATAATAAATTTATATTGAAAATATTAAGAAAGCTCATACTTTACATGAAAATAACTTTCAAATGCCTAAAAAAATAAAATGTTAAAAAAGTTTGAAAGAATTTGAATATAGGTGAATGTTTTTATAATTCTGGGGATAGATTATAATACTCTTAGGGATTATAAAATTGGAGAAAGCCTTTCCAAGCATGATACCAAGGGCAGACAACAAAAAGAAAAACATTGATAAATCCAACCATAAATAAACATCTGTTTTTTAAAAAAAATCGAAGTTGAAAACAAATGACAAATAAGGGAAGTTATTTACAATTTACACTGAAGACAGAGTTGATGTGCCCAACCAATATAGACTTTATACCTCTAAGGAAAAGGAAAAAAGAGAGGCAAGGAGTACAATGACATGAACAAATAATGCACAAAAGAAAATAACCAAAAGACTTTTTTACATCTTTGGTTATTTAATCAAAGAGATGTACAATAAAACAACAAAATGACTAAAGGTATATTCCACATATCAGAGCAGAAAACATTAAAATGATAGACAATACTCTATTATTTACAGCATAGTGAATTAGTCATTCTTCCACACAGTACCTAAAAAACTAGATTGATATAATATTCCTAAGAGTATTTAACAAATTAGATCAAAAGCCTTCAAATGCATACCTCCTTTGGCCAAGAAACTCACTTCTAGGGATTTGTCCTAAAGGTGTAATGTGAAACGAAATATACATAAATAAATGTAATTTTTGTAATTCAAAAAAATTATAAACCTAAATGCTCCTAGGGAAATCATTAAAAAAGCTACAGAAAAATCTATTACACTGGTACAAATCTATTGATATGGAAGATTATCTACTGATAAATTTGGGGGGATAAAAACAATTATTATGTATAGTACAAAGAAATCACACTGTATACATTCAAGCAAATTCAACTACACTTAGCTCCCCCTGCGGTGCTATAAAAGGCAATTCTACCAGTTCTGTCAATCCACCAGATAAGTGAATGTCCCAAAGAAAAACTCAGAAGGGACAAGACTATTCCTTCAGGTAGTCTTAGTTTTCATGTGCTTCTCCTATGAGCTTCTTGTTGTATCTTACTATACAAGATATGGTTCTTCAAAATGTGTTTTTAGTACAAGAGGTCACTTGAACACAAGCCAACTACTTCATCAGGTACTCAACTAAAGAAATTGATTTCTTTCCACTAGAGGAAAAAAAAATTGTGCTGCAGCTAATGAGCAAAAGTGTTAAATTCCTGAAAGATTTTCCAGAATAATTTTAATCAGATATAATTTTTCACTTTGCATACTAATTATAAATATCAATTCTTGTGTAGGAAACAATTTTATTATGTTTTACTTCTGAAGGAAGTTTGTTTTGCAAGATATAAGCATGCATATACACACACACACACACACACACACACACACACATATATGTATATATATGTGCACAGAATAACATTCTAGGATATTCACTCCATGGACTAAGTGTGCTATCTTTGGGATGAAAATGTTTTTCCTTGTATTTTACATAAAGTGTAGTTATCAGATTTTAATGTTTTACATGGTATATGCATTATCTTTATAAAAAATAGAGGGCTGAAGAACACTAAAATATAATCGTACCATTTCAGATGTGGAAAACTATCAATTCACTGACTAAAAGCAAATATGATTTTCTACACCAAAATATACGACAGTTGGATCAACTTAAGCACAGATACTCCATTTTTCCTAAACCAATAAATATTTAAAAACCCATTTTGATCCTCAAAGAGAAATGAATGTCCTATAAAATTAAAGTATATGTTTAATATACTTTAACATACTTTAATATACTTTAAATATACACTTTTGTATTTCACACACTAGAGATAGGAAATATATCAAACTAGCAAGCAAAAATAAACTATTTCAGCACTTTACAGATACTATTCAACTAACACTATTGACATGACTACTCCTTAAAATAAGTGTGTACCAACAAGAACCAAAATGTCTTGAAGAAATGGCTGATTCCTGGGTTGGAAAAGGATGGATAAGTATAAGACAAACTTAGGAGATCCTATTATGCCAAAATAAATGATGTGCTCAAAAAAATAAAAAATGATGGGGCATGTCATAAAAACACAAGGGCAAGCTTGAGAGGGTCCCCACTGGCTAAATTTGAGACAAAATCTGAGCACCAAAATCATTAGGAATGGCAACAAATGACAAACCACTGAAAGAAACAGAAATCTGCAAGTTCGTGATAGATCAAGAATGGGTTCTGATTACAGTAAAATGCAACTCTTAATTGGAAAATGGAGAGAAGTGCTGTTTGCTGTCAGAAAACTGTCACTTCTCAATAATCATAATAAAAACTGTTCGAATTAGAATCATCAATGTATGCTAAGTCTACGTGGAAGTTTTGCTAAAGAGCAAAGTATGCATAGGTGTTAAAGTTTCTCCCACACATACTGCTTATGAGATGCAAGGAGAGGAAACTACAGAGAAATAAGAACATGCAACTGGGTAATTAAAATTAAAATTACTGCTGGGCACAGTGGTGCACACCTAGTAATACAGTTTCTTGGGAGGCTGAGGCAGCAGTATTGACAAGTTCGAGGCCAACCTGGGCAACTTAGGGAAACCCTGTCTCAAAATAAACTTCAGAAAGTTGCTAGGGATGCAGATCACTGTTAGAGCATTCACCTAGCTAGCATGAGGCCCTAGTTTCAATCTACAATACCATAAAATTAATAAACTAGTTAATTAACATTATTAAGGAACGGCAGATGACACTGGGCACCTCTTGGATACAAGCCAGTAATACAAAACCTGAACATAACTACAAGCAAACATCAGATAAACACAAAATGAAAAACATTTAAAAATTAAGAATAGAAAGGAACTGTATTCTTCAAAAATACCAATGTCATGAAAGACAAAGACAGTGTGTAGAAATGTACCCAGATTAAAGAGGAGTAAAGAGACATGATAACTAAATATAACACCTGGCCCTAGTCTGGATCATATACTGAGGAAACATTTGACCCCAACATAGATAAATGGCTTAGAAAAAATATTTACAGATGCTTTTACAATCCTGTGATTCCAAGGTTCTAAAGAATTTAACCAGATGTGACACAATCAAAGCACTGCATTAAAGCTATAATAAGCACAACTACTAGCAAATAACTCAATCTAATTAAATCAAAAACACCAAGTAAAAAGTTAATAAAATTCTCTTTCAATTACATAAAGGTTTATCCAACAGTGGAATCTATGTCCAGTTGTTTTCCTTGCTCAAACCCAGCCTGCAAAGCTTCACACACACTTTAGCAACAGACTAAAAAGTATCAGTTACAATTAAAAAAAAAAAAAAAAAAACCTAAGAAACACTGACATTTCACTAGTATAGCTAGACGGTCCCAAACTTTGATTACTAAGTACATACACTTCAAAATTCCATCACTACAAAAACAATTCATCTTTATAAACATTCTCTTTCAAAGTAATGATTATTGGAAAAAAAAAAAAGGACCACTGTCCCTACAAATCAACACAATATGCATTTGTGTACTTTATTACATTTAAAATATTCAACTCTGAAAATAATGACAAATAATGACAACTCTGAAAATAATGAAGGAAGAAAAGACTCTGGATTAAGGTAAATTCCGTTCAATTTCTAGCTACGCAATTTTGTAACTAAGTATCCAGGAACAAAATTGGTAATTTCTCAGTGTCTCAGAGTTCTAATCTATAAAAGAGTAAACTCACCTCATTGGTGAATATACATCTTACAGGATTCTGATGATTAAATGAAATACTTGTATTAATACCTAAAAGTGCTCAATAAATGTTAGCCATTATTTTTTATTTAAAAGGAATCATCACAATGATTAAGATGACTACTATTAAAAAAATTTTTTTAAAGGAAACAAGTATTATTAAGGATGTGAAAAAAGTGGAACACTGTGCACTGTTAATGGATTGAAAAGTGGTACAACCACTATCAAAAAAAACATGATTCCTCAAAAAATTAACAATATAACTTCCATATGATCCCACAATCCCACTTTTGGTTATAAATTCAAAAGAACTGAAAGCAGAGCCTCAAATACTTTTACACACTATATTCATAGCATTACTATTCATAATAGCCAAAAGAAGCAAACAATGTAAATATTCTTTCAAGGATAAATAAATAAAATGTGGCATATACAAACAATGGAATATTATTCAGTCTTTTAAAAGGAACGAAATTCCATCATCTACTACCACATGAGGAACCTTTAGGATTACATGCTAAATCACATAAGCAAAGTCACAAAAAAGACAAATACTTCATAATTTCACTTATATAGGATATATAACACAGTTAAATTCATAGAAACAAAGTAAAAGGGTGGTTATCAGAGGCTGGGGACAGGGGTGAAGGGAAAAGGAATTGTTATTTAATACAATTTCAATTTTGCAAGATGAAAATGTTTCCAAAGATCTATTTCAAAACAATATGAATATACTTAACCTTTCTGACCAATACATTTCAGAGTGATTAACAAGGTAAAGGAGTATTACTTCTGAAACCTGATATCTACAAATAATGGCATGGAAATGTCCTTTACCATATTTATAAGGACTAGTGAAACTAGTGAGAGTTAAGAGTAGCAACAAATGAATTGGGAACTTAAAAACTTCATAAATGGACAGTATTATTACATTATAAACCTTAATTCTAAAAATACATGCATGAATAAAATGAGATTGCTATTAAAGGAAACCATCAACAAAATAAAAGAGGCAACCTAGAGACTGCGAAAAAAGTATCTGCAACTCACATATATTACAAGTGGTTAATATCCAGAATTTATAAAGAACTCTTACAACTCAACAGCAGAAAAACATATAATCCAATTAAAAAATGGGCAAAGGACTTTAACAGTATTTCTCGAAAGACATAAAAATGGTTACAAAGTATATGAAAAGGTGCTCAACATCACTAATCATCAGGAAAATGCAAATTAAAACCTCGTAGAGATATCTCCTCGTGCCTATAAGGATGGCCATTATCAAAGAGTCAAGAGATAACAAATGTTGGTGAGGAAAAAAAGGAACCCTAGTACACTATAGGTGGGAATTAAATTGGTACAATCAAGGAAAATAGCATAGCAGGTCCTACATAAATTTAAAATAGAACTACCCTACGATCAAGCAATCTCGAGTCTGGGTATAGGTATACGCAAAAGAGAGGAAATCACCACCTTGTTAAGATACCTGTACTTCCATGTTCACTGCAGCATTTTTCACAATAGCCAAGATATGGAAACAACCTAAATATCTATCAATACATTAACAGGTTAAGAAAATGTGGTGTCTGTGTATACATACACACGCAAAATTAATCAGTCTTTAAAAAGGAGATTCTGCCAGGCGCAGTGGCGCTCGCCTGTAATCCCAGCGACTCAGGAGGCTGAGGCAGGAGAATCGAGAGTTCAAAGCCAGCCTCAGCAATTTAGCGAGGCCCTAAACAAGTCAGTGAGACCCTGTCTCTAAAAAAAATACAAAATAGGGCTGGGGATGTGGCACAGTGGTCAAGTGCCCCTGAGTTCAATCCCCGGTTCCAAAAAAAGAAAAAAGGAGATCCTATTTGCCACAACAGGGATGGACCTAGAGGATATTATGCTAATTAAGTCAAACACAGAAGGAAAATGTACTACATAATTTCACTGATATGTAACATATTTAGGGAAAAAGGGGGTTCAAACACACAGAATGAGAATAAAATGGTGGGGAAGGGAAGCAAAGGAAATGAGATTTACACCAGAGAATATAAAAACAGCAGATAGGAGATGAACAAATTTCAAAATCTATGGTTCAACATGAAGACTAAAATTAATAAAATCAGATAGTATTAGGAATTTTCCTTAGATTCTGGCTGTTTTGTCACAAAATAAATGTAACTGTGAGATGACAGATATGTTAATCTGTTTCACTGTAGGTAACCATTTTATGTATCCCATAACATCATTTTGTAAGCCTCAAATAATTTTTAAAAGCTTGCTATTTATTTTAGAGAAAATACACAAATTACAACTTAACTCACTCATCTCTAAAGTCAGCCTGGTCTTGAGCCCAGAATCCTGTGCACAAGGAAAGTAGATGTAGTCTCCGTTCCAACCAGAAATAATTGCAGTGGTCTAGATTCATATGAAATCTCTAAGGACTACCAGGATCAGCTCAGATCCCACACACCTCAGAATCAGAAGTGACCTGAAACCATTATCGACCTGAACATTTGAGTGTCTGAATGTACTCAAACCATATCTAGATGTACCTTACTGAAGATATTTTCAAATATAAGTACATAAAATGGAAACACAAAATCAAATACATTAAGTTCTCAAATTGCTCTCACCTAACTCAGGGAGTAAAATTAGGCACTCTTTCATATCTCATTTATACAAAAGTAATCACCAGATAGGTTTCAGGAATAAATGTTAAACAAATGTGCAACTCATGGAAATTCATGTGTGTGTATCTAAAGATTCAGCACTAAAGAAACAACTTATTAGTTGAAATTCTAAAGTTAATAAAAACTTTACTACTTTCAGTAATGTTTAAATCTTTAAGTCATCATTCAAGGACACTGACAATGATTTCCATATTTCATTAAACTGAAAATATTATCAATTATAAATTATACTATCATTTCAATTGCCACTAAAGAATGCAAAAAGAAACACAGCCTATTAAAAATGATGTTGTAACCCCAAGGTAATATATCCACTATGGTGGGAAAAATCAATATTTCTATAACATCAAAACCCCTAAAACACCAAACGTTTTTAAAAATGCATGGAAACAGTTAAATATATAAACTAAGGTAATATATCCACTACAGAGGGGAAAAATCAATATGTCTATAACACCAAAACTCCTAAAACACCAAACTTTTTAAAAAATGCATGGAAACAGTTAAATATATAAACTACCAGTTCAATCAACAATCAATGCTGGTACAAGTTCAAAGATAGTCAACATCCCAGAAAACTAGATAACTCATTAATCTGCCTAAGCAAATTATTCCCAAACCACAGAATTTAAAACACCTTAATATCAATGACTCTCAAGTAACTCAGGTGCCAAGACCCATGTCTCCTTTTAATCCAGTAGTCTACAGGTACCAGCTCAGAAGACAGAGTGCCACCTACTGAAGAAAAAAGTGAATCCAGGATTTTTCAGTACATACTATGGACACAATGGATCGCTTTTTATCTTACATCAATTTATAGGCTTAACGTATATTATGACACTGTTTCAAAACAATGGCAAAGCTGCAAAGCAAAAAGAAAGCAAAAAATCCTAACTGGTCTAAAAATTTTCCGACTGAGAAACAAACACAAGAGAATGCATTTATTAATTCAGAAGTTTCAACAATTATAGTATGGAAACACAAAAATCTCTACGAAATATACCTGATTCAAAATTCCTAAAAATCTATTACTTTTCTTACACCAAAATTTGACACCGGGTCCTATAAAACATTAAAATATAAGTAAACCCAAATATCAAAGTAAATTTACAACCAATGAAATTATACAGGACATATAAGATCCACAAATATAAACCTGAATAGAAAACCACCAAAATTCAATATGCTTAAGAATAAACATTCAAAAGAAGGAAAAATATATCAAAATACCTCCAAATATAACAAGTCCAGTCCCAATCTAAGGAAAAATTAATGATAGATTATGTTTAGTTATTCCATTACTACTTTGTTTTCTCAAATCATGGCCTTCCCACACATTAAGACTGTAGTCTACCTATCTGTACCTAGTATATACATAAAAAAGGATATACAAGTCCTACTGCTCTTTTAAAAAAAAAAGTTTTAATGTTGATCTAGGAAACCAAATGATTAAAAAATGATCTTCTTCTTCCTTTTTATGCTTTTTTTTTTTTTTAAGAGCAATCTATTTGATTATCCACTTGGACTTTAAGCTTCAGCTCAAATGGGAAAAAAAAGTCCACTAATATAAACAAAAAAGGAAAGTTGATAATTTGTTAAGATGGATGACAGGTATATGGCAGTTCATTATACTATGCTATCCCCAATGTATATTCTTAAAAGTCTATAATAACAAATTTAAACATTTTTTAGGTCTTATCAAGTGGTCTTCTCAAAAATCTTTAATTCTAAAACAAATTTAGTAGAGTATCAATTTACCACCTGACAAAGTACACCAACTTGAAAGCAATCTTCACATTACACCAATTACTCTATCAGTAGACATATACAAGGGAACATATGTAATGCAATGAAGTGTACATCTTATTTTTAAATGTTACATAGTAAGAAAAAAAAAGTAATCCTTTAAACAAAGAAATAGATTTTCTAGTTCAGTAGTTTGCTAACTTTTCAAGATACCTGAAGGAAAGGGTCAGAGAGATCACCTTGTTTTACACATCAGGGACTGTGTATAAAATATGTCTTCGTTTTTAAAAAGGATCTATCTACTTTTAAAAGAAAAATGTTTAAAACCCCATTGTTTCATTTTACTACCCACATTCTACAGTTAATTTTGTGTCCTAAAAATGTTCAATGATTTATATCTTATCATTCCATCACTTAGACTTTCAGGAATAAAACTCAGGACTGCTGACTATTTTGTCCAATTCTTCACACCAATACACAGCCTCAAACTTAAATAAAAGAGTGTCAATTTTCTTATCTGTAAAAGAAAAAGATAATTAGGATCATTCCTAAGATCATTTTCCAGGCCTAAAATCCTGATTCTACAAATGCCAAACATAACAGAGGTCTATGTTAAGAGAATGAATATTCCTAAACATAGCAGAACCTAATAAACATTTTCAAAGACTCAAGAGAAATACAAGTCAAATACAGAAACAAGCTAGAAGTAATTCAGTCATTACTTTTGGGTTCTAAAATATTTATGCAATTTCCCAAACTTTTAGTAGTTAATTCTAGTATATGATAACACTGTTCTCAAAGACTGCTGAAATAATCATACAGAACCTGTTTTGGTTATTGGATATTTTTAGAAAGGATACTGGCCAAACTATGAAAAACACACAAATCATTGAAGATGTTCAAGTTTCTGAATGCCTCATGGATAACCAAGTACATCTTCCCTTAAGTCTAAAACAACTGAATTCAAAGAAGCATTAAGTCTAGCTGACATATAATGGCCACAAATAAAATTTTAATTCCCACCTATTAAAGCCTGAAAGAGGTTGCTCTGAAATATGTTAATAACCCGTTCTATGGAACTTCTGAGCTGTCTATCTTCAGTTTGGCTTAGTTTTGAACGATACTCTTCCAAAAGGTGCAATGCTCTCTGGGTATCTGAGAAGAAAAGAAGAGTTGTATTAAAATTATATTTATTTACAACAGAGTATTACTTGCTAAATGATCCTGCAAGACATCTAAAAAGTTCTTCAGGCTGGGGTTGTGGCTCAGTGGTAGAGCACTTGCCTGGCATGTCTGAGGCACTGGGTTCAATCCTCAGTACCGCATATAAAAAAATAAAGGTATATTGACAACTTAAAAAAAAAAGAGTTCCTCAAATCCTCTAGGTCAACTGCTATCACTATGTGCATGTACACATATTCCCTAGAATGATCAAGAAAAAATGTAAACATATCACAGTAGAAAAAGCAAGAAAGGGAGCAGTCTGTAACAAATACAGACTGAATAGTTTACAATAATAACAGACCATCGGATCAAAGTGTTAGCAGACTAGTTTCAGATTACCTGATAGGCAAATGCAGATTATCTACAATTTGTCATTATAATCCGAATTTTGAGTGTTTCAAAACATTGGTTCTTAGTCTCCCACTGTTGCTCACAAAATAATGTTTGGTAAGAACAACAAAGTGAAAGACTAAAACACAAATTCTGAGTTTTTAAAGGTATTTCCGGAGAGGGGTAGAATTAATTGCTTCTCTAACCACTAGAGAAATGTAAAGAAAGTAAGTTTAACAAACATTTAGGTGTTTTTATCTTTGGAAATGATGTGCAGCAGATTTCCTAAGCAATAAAGGTAGGACCTTGATGTCTCATCAATTACACAAACATTTTTAAAACTGCAAAAACAAAATAGACGCACAGAAAAGCAAGTGATATCCACAAGATTTCCAAAATAAATTCTCACCTTGCTTCCGGACAGGCATTTTTCTCCAGAATTAGGAAGAGGGCACACACCTTTAAAAACACAAAACAGAAAGGAAAAAGAACTAAATAAAAGAATTTAATTGTAGTTAAACTAGCATTTCCCCATTAGTCTCCGAATCGAAAAACCTATTTCAAAAACCCATCTTCCAAAGTTTTCCCAAGTGAAAGCGGTGTCAATCAATGTAAGAAAGCTTCTTTTTAGGGGTGGGTCCCCCTGCAAATTAAGAGCAGACAAAAGTCCGCTTTCAAATTCTTCTTGTAAGCTTTCCCCCTCCCCACAAGGCTCTAAAAGCCGGGGGGGGGGGGGGGGGCACCTCCTACCCCGCATAAGTATCCACACTCCCCACCTGCTACAGCGGACAAGTGGGTGAAGAGGCGCTCCAACCCTTGGCCCCTGAGCCAGCCGGGGCCGCAGAGTGCGCTGAGAGGGGATCCGAAGGACTGGCCACCCCGCCCTGCTGGGGCCCCCTCCGCTCGCTTGCCTTTCTCCTCGCTTGTCTGCTCCAGGTTACTCCAGAGGGGACCGGACAGGGCAGCGGCCGCTCTCCACGACGCCCTGGCACGGCACATGCACACCTCCGCGGGCCCCCACACCTGCGGCACCGCCACAAAGTTCCTGTGAGCAGCGTGCGCTGGGAGCTGGGGTGCGCCCCGGCCCGGCTCGGAGCAGCTCCTCCGCCCAGCCCCGCTCCACGTACCCCCGCCCCGCCCCGGGCTGGAGGACTCAGCTGAAGGGGTGAGGGGACGGGGGAGGAGCTCCCCTCCGCGGCCGCACCCCCACTGCCTCTTCCTCTTCCTCGACTGCTGTCGCAGCTTCCTTGCTTCCCGCGGCCCGCCGGCCCGCTAACCCGCTCGCCCTCTCGCCTCCTACCGCCCCACCCCCGGAACCTCTCCTCCTTCCGCGCCCCCAGTCGCTCTCCCCCCAAACTTTCCGCCAAGATGGCGGCCCCGGAGCAGGACTGCCGCGCTCCCACGTGACTGCTCTCCCGGCGCTCTCAGCCAATGGGAAGTGAGGAGGCGGCTCGCGCCGAGCCCGGGGCTCTCAGCGCTGCTACCTTTGGGTTGGAAAGGGGAGGAGGACTGGGAGGGGGCTGGGGAAAGGGAAGGGGGGCCCGTAGAGCATCTCGAGGGAAGCGCCTCCGTTAAAGAGGCAGTCACCAAAGTGGCTCTGAGGACAAAGGAGTTGACAGACTCTACAGGTGGTCGTGGGTGGTTCTGGGACAGCCCGCCTTTACCTCGCCCTAGCCCACCGGTGTGTCTTGCGGTTCTGAGCAAGTAACGCGCCAGGCCCGAGAGGGCTAAGGTGTGTGAAGACAGAAGTGACGTCGCCTACAGTAGATCCCAGAGACACAATTCAAGAGACCCAATAACCCCACTAAACACGGCAGGATGAGCGCCTGGCGCCCCCGGGATAAATACCCACCCGAGAAAAGCGGACTCCAAGGGCTGACGGCAAAGCCCAGGTTAGGGGGCGGAGGGCGGGACTTAGGAGAGGAGTTGCGGGGAGGCATCTCTGAGCTGCCTTCACTTTATGCCGATTTTTTAAAGTTACCATTCGCCTCCCAGTGAAAGATGTGAAGGGTTTTCATAAAGAAGGGTATGTAAACCATGAAGACCGGTTAACTTGTTAAGAATAATTGAGGGTTTCAGTAGAGAATTTTTAAGTCTAAGCGGTTAATTCAAAGTATTAGTGCGTTTAAGGGTGGCGAGAGAAGATTCGTTCATTAATTCGTTCGTTCGTTCATTCATTTCATTTACCCGCTTGCGTTTCCAGCCGGTCACCCTCTCAAGTATTACCCAAATTCTGGCGGCCCCTTAAGAACTCACCTGTAGGCACCTCCTCCAAAGCTGAGCGGCTCTCAGCCCGCACAGCCGGTTTAAGTTTCTTGTGCACCTATGAGCAGAACAACTAATAGGCAGGGACTCTGCTCCCGGTCTGAGCCGTCCGGGTTGTAGAAGGGGAATCCGGAAAAGCTCTCTACCTCACTACCCAGGTCTTCCAGCTGTTTCTGGGTAACAAGGAACTCTCTGCTGTGAGTTCCAGGAGAAGAATTTTCCCAAGGTCACCCAGAGTTGGTGACTGGAAACCCGGAGATCGCGTCTTTCAAAACCGGAAGACTCTCCAATAAACCTGACATCTTTCACTGAGACTGTACCCATTGGCTAATAAAGGGAAGAGGGAAATTTGCACTGTAACTATAACAGCCACTCCAAGGTATGCTGACCACCGGTTTCATTTTTGTACTGCACCTTGGAATCCTAACTTGTGTGACCTCCACAACTTTAGAGCTCGTCTATATATCCATTCTCAGTTTGAGGTAAAGAAACAGTTCTAGAAAAGAAAAGCAGCTTGCCCAAGGCCATACAGGCTAATCAGTGACAGAGCAGCGGTCTTCTACCCTAACTCCTAACTCAGGTCTCCTAGTTCCAGTCTAGGGCTCTTTCTATTTTGAACAACTTGACAGTGGTATGTGGGTATATTGGCAGCAGATCTCTATGCTTTGCTGGATCAAGCATGCTGGGATCTTGAGTTAAGCAATATTGCACAAGGGTAATGTGAGGGAAGAGTCAAAGGAGAGGGGTGGGGGTTATTTACTATTGAAAATGGTTGGGGCTGTGGTTGGGACTCCATGGTAGAGGGTTCGCCTAGTACATGTGAGGTACTGGGTTCAATCCTCAGCAGCACATAAAAATGAATAAACATTGTGACCATCTATAACTAAATATTTTTAAAAAGAATCATTGACGACATACAAGATATTTTTCACTTCGTTGATGAACTGTGAATAGTTCCTTATTGAAACCATTGTAAGAACAGAATTTCTTCAGATTCAGGAGGAGAGAGAGAAGTTTGCTCTCCCCCTTTGCTCTGATTTGGATATAAGGTATGTCCAAAAGCTCCTATGGAATAATTAGATTATGAGAATTATAATTTAACCAGTCCATCCTAGTTGGAATGGACTAATCTGTAGGCAGGAGGGGTGTATAGGGAGGAAGGGGCTCACTGGGATGTGGCACGGAAAGGTTCATCCTCCCTGTGGTCCCTTCCTCCCCCACCTGCTCTGCTCCTTGGCCACCCTGAGTGAACTGGCACTCCTCCAGGCTCTTCTACAATGATTTCTACATCATCTCTGGCTCAGAGCAATGGAATTGGCTGACCATAGACTGAACCTCTGAAACCATAAACCATGAAAAGTTTATTTTGATAAACTTTTCCTCTTCTGAGTTGTTCTCAGGTATTTTGGTCACAGCAACAATGGAAAGCTGACTAACACCCCTGATATCACTTATTGTTCATGTATGTCACTTGCTTGGCAGTAGGGATAGAAATAAAATTCAGTCTCTGCTCTCAAGGATCCAGAGCTTCATGACACATGGACAAAGGCTAATGCAGCTTTTCTCTGGGGCCACCAAACACTATAGTCAAAATTTGTGAGTTCTCACTGTCATCCTAATCCTCCCCTAAAAACAAAGAGGAGGAGGAAGAGTAGAAAATAAGAGATTTTTCTCCTCTCTTATCATCCTCTGTGACAGCCCTATTTGGTTTTCAGTAATGTCCAAAAGCAGGAATGAACTCAACACTTGTTCTAACCCTAAAGACCAGGACAGGAACAGGCCCACTATGAAGGATCTTTACTATTTGCTTCTCCATTCTAGTCATCTGTATTAGTTATATATTTCTACATAACAAATTCCTCAAAGCTTGGAAACTTAAAACATAATAGCTTAGTACTTAAACAGTAGTAAATGTCATCTCACAGTTTGTCTAGGCCAGGAATTCAGGACCAGTTTGGCTGAATGCTTCTGGTTCAGGATCTTAAAAAGTTACAGGCAAGAATTCCATAGGGCTACAGGCACCTTGTCAATGGAGAAGGTCTGAGTTGTTCCTGGAGAGAGGACCTCAACTCCGAACAAGTGGGATATTTGACAAATGTCTCAAATGAATTTAAGGACATGTCAGAGGCCCAGATGAATTTATTTGGGAAAACAGAGACATATTCAAGAGAGAATATCTCGAGAATATCCCAAGAGCAAAAAGGTTTGGGGGAAAGCAAAGAATCAACATTCAAGGGAGAATGCAGGCCATCTCTAGAACAAGAAGCAACTCCTTAGTCTAGGGTGTTAATATTTATAGAGGCACAGTAGCTTGGGGTGTGGACTAGAAGTGGAGTCATGTGGAGTTATGCCATTTGAAGCCAGTTTTCCCTGTGCCTGTGCATTGCTCTCACATCATGTTGCTTTTGGCAGGAAAACACATGGACCAAGGACACAGGCTGGGTGCTTTTCTTTAAGACTCGGTATATCTCTTTTTCTGTATCCCCAAATTTCTATCTCAATCTGATGGCTTAATTGGAGCTCGGGGAGGCTCTTTCAACATGGCTCATTCAGATGGCTGGTAAGTCAATGCTGACTATTGGCAAGACGCCTGTTTCTCACCATGAAGAATTTTCTATAGGGCTGCTTGAATATCTTCATTATATGGTAATTGATGTTCCCCAAAACAAGTGATCCAAGAGGACAAGACAGAGGCCACAATATTTTTCATAACCTAGTCCCAGAAGTAACACTATGTCTTCATCAACCCAGGCTACTGTAACTATTTAATAAATAAGAGATTCGTCATTCATAGTTCTAGATATTTACAAGTCCAAGGCACCACCATATTTGATGTATGGGAGCCCTATTCCTCATAAATGACACCTTCTTGCTGCATCTTCACATGGCAGAAGAAGTAATCTCCCTCAGGTCCTTCATAAAGGCACTAATCCCAGTCATGAGGGTTCTACCTTCATGATCTAATCATCTCCCAAAGGCCCAGCCTCTTAGTTTCATTAAGGTTAGGCTTTCAATATATTAAGTTTGAAAGAACACAATCATTCAACCATAACATACTCCATCATTTCTATTTCACTGGCAATTTATATCAAACCTCAAGGATGTGAATACCAGAGAGTAAACCTCATGGGACCATCTTGGAGAGACTGGCTGTCACATCACCACAACATACAAGCAATGATATCTGTATTTTTCCAAAAACATTTATTTCCTCAATAGGGCCCAATAAAGGATCTGATTACATTAAAAATATACACACACAAACACACACACACACTTTAGTAAGAGTAGTAGAGGTTAATACTTGACATACTGATGGTTAAAGATGTTCACACAATTTTCTAGCTCCAAATTAACTTTCCCTTTGAATTTTTTTTTTTCAGTGCTGAGAATTGAACCCAGGGCTTCATGCTTGCAAAGAAAGGACTCTACTACTGAGCTATATCCCCTTCTCCCTTTGAATAACTTAAAGGATATTCATAGGGAATGGTTCAAATCTCCCATTCCTTTGTTGAGACGTTAGAGCTATGATCTCAAAGAATACTGTCTAAGTTCAAAACCTCTTCCAAACTGTCCTATACAAGCTGCCTTTCCTAGTTCCATATCTCTTTCTTTGTCCTTTCCTGTAAAAAAGCCCCCAGCCTATTCTCTGTAAAGATGCCCAAGCCCTGTGACTCTACTGTAGAGTCTCAGTCTAGCCAAGTGTGCTGCTTATGCCAAGGCACTTACTAAAAAGAAAGGGTTTTATGCTGACAAGAAGGTTTATGCCAGCTTAGACAAGAAAGAAGTGGAACAGCATCAAGAATGATAGAAGTGATCACAGTGGTCAGACCACCATGAGCGCCCAGGGAGCATTTCCTAGCAGCATGCTTTAAAAGAGACCTAGACAAACAGGATTCCAAAAGAAAAGAAAAAAAGGAGTAACCAGAGCAATGAGGTTTATGAAACCTCATCCCAGGGGGAAGAATTGTAGAATCTAGGGCTATTTCATTGGGAAAAGAGAAGACTCCTGGGAGTTTGACTTCAATCTTTTAAATGAGCTTATTCTGTTTTTTCAGGGGACAGAACTACAACCAATAGAAGAAAACTATAGGGACACAGAAAGGTTTTCCTTAACATGATTTGTCAGACTTTCCAAAATTCCAAAGAGAAGCCTCATGGGTGGGAGTTGCCCTTCAGGAAGAAGCTGAAAGAAACCAGCAGGAATTTGCTGTCATTGAGTGGTAAATGCCCAGGACAAAAGATTGAACTAAATGACCTCTAGGACCACAGTTCTAAGCCCTTGAAAGTTTAGACCCTGCTGAATAATAAAAGGGTACTAGTACTTTCCAGCTCCAAATTCACTTTCCATTACTAGTACCATTTTATCTACATCAGGAATCCATTTTACCCAGTTTAGATGGTACCAAGATTGACTTCTTTCTCATGGATAATTCTTATCAGAATAAAAGATTCACCTTGAAACTAATTCCCTTTAAAATATGGTGTTTGTCCTTCTCTATGATAGGCAATCAGGCATTGAACTCATGCTTTTTAATGATGGATTCCCCACAAATTTCTTTATTATGATAAAAAGGGTTCCTAAGTGGCTGTATGTTATAACTGGATCTTACATATCCCCTGAAAGCTCATGTGTGGAAGACTTGGTCTCCAGCTGATGGTACTATTGGGAGGTGATAGAAACTTTAGGAGGTGAGGCCTAATTGAAGGAAGTTAGGTCACTGGGGCATGCCCTTGAAGGATAAGTTGGAATCTCAGCCCCTTCCTGTCTCTGCTTCCCAGTGGCCGAAAGGTGAGCCACTCTGCTGCACCACATACTCTCTGCCATCACGTTCTGCCTCAGCACAGGCCCAACATGATAGGCTCAAGCAAACACAGACTGCAACTCTGAAAATATGAACCAAAATAAGTCTTTCCCCCTTATAAATTATTTATCTCAGGTATTTTATCATAGTGATAGAAAAGCTAACACAATATAAGAATAATAACTGCCTCCCACTTAAACTTGCACACCCTTATACTAGTGTTGTGAAAGACCCTCAGTCTCCCTGTCCAAGGAAGATCACGCGAAGACACTGCTGGCTGCAAAAGCAGGAGGTGTTTATTGGTACACAGGCGCCTGCGGGTGCACAGCGAAACCTCAGCCGGAGCTTCGGTGTACTGGCACACCGGGCTTTGGGGTACAGGGTTTTTATAGGGTAAAGGGGCAGGTTTCGCGCGCGCGGTGAGCAACAGGTATTTTATTGGCTAATTTGAATCCAGCACATAGGTCACCTAAAGGGTGGGGTTGTTTCTCGCTGCTTGTTCAGGCATGCCCTGGACTTGTTCAGGCATGCCTTGGGACCCGATGATCCGCCCTGTTCTATCAACCTGTCAATCAGTTAAACGACCCCCAGGCAGTTCCCGAAACCTTCCTAGGGGGTTGGGTGAAGCGACCTATGTCATGGGTTTAAGACATAGAGCTGGGGTCTTTCAGTTGTACTTCATATGGTGTTCAAAGACAGATTTAACTCAATTTAATCTCACAACAACCTAAAAAATTAACTTAATGGTTATGATTTTTCACTTTGCAGAGGAGGACATCAAGGAGTAAGGGAATAAATAACTTAGTTGAAGACACCACAGCTAGCTGGTAATGGATCTGGGACTGAGTTGAGTTCATTGGTTTTTTATTTTTGTTTTTGTTTTCCATTAGTTTGTGTTGCTTTTTCTCTATTTGGCCCTTTCTAAATTAAAAACAAAAATCAAATGACTGTGTGTGGGAAGGTATATGTGTACAAGAGCTAGAGACAGGCAGAGACAGAGAAAGACATAGACTACAAGAGAAAAAGAGATTGAAGGAGATTTGGCTAAAATAAATCATAAGAAATGGACTAGTCTGTTTTATATTTATCATATATTTGATTGCCTTTAATTTTGATGGAAATAAGAATATTGTCTCTCACCTCAAAGAAATAAATATCCATACCCTCATTGTATGTTATGACAAAATGAGTTGAGTTTGTTTTCTTTTTTTGTTGGGGGGACACTTTTTTTTCCCAGTGCAAAGGTGTATATTTAAAACATATGGGGGAAGGAAATGATGGTAGAGTAAAACAGACATTATTATGTCATGTACATGTATGACTGCTTGACTGATGTGATCCTGCAATATCTATAATCAGAAAAACGAGACATTATACTTTATCTATGTATGATCTATCAAAATGTCTAAATGCATTCTACTGTCATATACAACTAATTAAGACAAATAAAATAATTTTAAAAATAAAAATAAATTGGGTGGGGAGATAGCTCAGTTGGTAGAATGCTTGACTTCCAAGCACAAGGCCCTGGGTTCAATCCCCAACACCGCAAAAAAATAAAATAAAATAAACAAAAATAAAAATAAATAAATAAACATGTTGTAGCTTCCTTCTCTCTTTCCTTTACCTAGAGTATACATGAGAGGTTATATAGCAGCATGGGTTATCCAACATGGAAGGGCCCTTTAGAGACCATCACAGACATGTGAAGTAAACTACAGAGAAGCTCCCAGACATCATCATCACACAATTATCAAAGGACTTTTCTCCCTGATAGTAGAAAGTTACCAACATTTTAGGAGTAATCGATCTTCCTCTTAGAGAGGGGAGTGGGGATGAGAGAGATATTACTAATCTTTCCTAAAGATACATTTTGAAATTTAACCAATTTGCCTTTCTGCTTTTGAAGAATTCATGGTATTGATGGAACCACAGAATCTCATTTTGAAGTCCTCAGGATTATACTGAAATCTTCTTTAGTGACAGGGTCTCTTAACCCTACTCCCTCCAGGAGGATTACCAGTGTCTATTTAAGAAGGCTCTGGTTAGGGCCTCTCAATCAGATTATGCTTTTTCAGGCAGATAACACAAACTTAATTAGAATTTGAAGAAACACTGTTAAAATATTAGGAAGTCATTTGTATTCCATTTCTGAAATATGTCCTAACAGAAGTCTGGTAAGTAAAAGAAGCTAAAAAATTGTTCATAATTGGACATGGATTGAGTCAAGTAACCAATCTCCTTTATGATGGATAACTGTGACAGCCATCCTAAAGAAGGAATTCTGTGCCAGTCTTTCATCTGAGGGATGTGACACTCACTAGAGTTTAATTTTCCTGTTCTTTATGCTGTGTGACCTGAAATATTCCTTTTCATTTTACACTTACAGGAAGAACAGTAATAGGGGAAGAATCATTTAAATCTTACTTTCTATTTTGATTTCCTTGATTAACTTCTTCTCAAGATGGTTTTATCAACTGATATTAGTACTTGTGATTAAAATATCCTCTACCTTTGATAAATAAATGAGGCTATAGTTGAAGAAGTATTTTCAAATACACTTTAAAAAATCCTGAAAAATTCCCTAAGTTGAATATCACTTCAAAGTGCAAATTATCACATGAATACATAAAGCCAAGCCCAGAAGGAATGGTGGATAATAACAACTATGAATCAATAATTTAAAAGGCCAGGATACATTACCAATTACTTATGAAGGTGAAAAAATAATTTAAGAACATAGGAGGAGCAAATATTTAATAAGAAATGTTGACATAATAATTTCCCCTGGGTTCCAGGGAACAGAATAAAGCTTTATTTCTTTTTTTCCTCTCAGAAAAATCACACCTAAAATATTAAAACAAGAAAAAAACTAGTTCCTTCATCCTCAGTGAAAATAAGAGTATTTAATAAATCCCACAAGACAAAAAGTAGATGGAGAACTGGTGCAATCCAAGTTCCTGGGTCAGGAGTTGGGAGATGGGAAAATGTAGATACAAAACAGGGATAAAACACACACACACACACACACACACACACACACACTTAGCTCAACTTATTATGGGGTTGTGTCCTGATGAGCCCATTGGAAGTTGAAAACATCCCCAAACTGCATCCAATACTTTGAAGTTACTTAACATCACAGTTTAGCTTAACCTACCTTAAATATGTTAGGAACACTTAATATCAGCCTGCAACTGGGTAGAATCATCTAAAACAAAGCCTATCTTACAATAAAGTGTTGACTATCTCAGTAATTTATTGAATACCTATATCTAAAAAACACCAACCACACAATACACTATAGAGCATCATTGCTTAGCCCATGAAGAAGTGGCTGGCTAGAAGCAACTGTGTTGCAAGAGAGCAACATAAGACATACCACTGGCCTGCAAAAACCTCTGAAGAATGAGTGTTACTTTCACACGACCAAAAAGTTGAAAACTCATAGTCAAACTGTTATAAGTCAAGGACTGTAGATATGGGTGTGACATACATGTTAACATGTTAATTGTGCACGATGAATACAAAATTGTTCTGTCCCCTCTGTGTACATTTGTGGATATTTGAAATATTTCTTAATTAAATGTTTAACCAAACAAATACATAAAATGTCAGGGGCTGAGGATATAGTTTAGTGGTAGAGGGCTTGCCTGGCATACCCAAGGCCCTGGATTCCATCCCCAGTACTGAAAGAAGGGTTTTTTTTCTTCAGGTAAATTGTTTTGAAGAACTCATGAAATCAAAGGTCTAGGTTCCATTGAAGATAAATGTTATAGTTTGGACCTGGAATGACCCCCAAAAGCCCATGTGTTAAAGGTGTGGTTGGCAGTTTGTAAAGCTTTTGGGAGGTGGTAGCACCTTTAGGAGGTGAGGCCTAGAGGAAGAGAGGTAGGTCCCTGGGGGTATGCCTATGTAGGGAATATTAGGATCTTGATTCCTTCCTGTGTCTTTTTTTGTTTCCTGGCTGCTGTGAGCTGAACAGGCCTCCTCTGCCAGTGCTCCTAATATGATGCACTATGCCACTATAGGCCCAAATCAACAGGGTCATGTGATCATAGACCAAAACCTCAGAAATTGTGAGCCAAAATAAAACTTTCCTCCTTATAAATTGATTTATCTCAGGTATTTCTCACAGTGATGGAAAGGTAACTAACACAATGAGATGCAGCAGGTATAGTAGGTGGGGAATTAAAAACAAGAAATGTTTAAATACCTATATAAGGAGAAGTTGAATGCCTAGGTTTCCATGGACTCAGACACATGACCATATTCCCCCACTCCTTCAAAAGACAAGAGTTTTATTTACTGGAGAACAACAGAGCCTTTAGATTTGGGGAACCACCAGACACAAAGGAAGGTGGCAGTGAGTTAATAGAACTAAAAACAGGAAGCTAAGGGAAAATCTGCACATTGAACATAGATAAGTTCCTCACACCTTCCACTGTGTAGACATAGGACAGATACCCTTCAGAGAGAAAAAAAGAAAAAATCAGTTATCTCAAAAAAAGATCAAAGATCAAAGATACTCCATTGGGAAGTTCACAATAAACAAATAAAAGTTAGGTTGACCCATAAGGCAAATGCAAATCAAAACAACAATGAGATATGACTTCATACCACTAGGATGACTATAAGCAAAAGATATATCTGTTATTACCATAACAAATAGATTATTGTCATAACCAGGATGTGGAAATCAGAACCCTCACATACTGCTGGTGGAAGAAAAATGTTGCATTCACTTTGGAAAACAGTCTGGCAATTTCTCAAATAGTTAGATTTACAGTTGCCATATGATGCAACTGTTCTAGGTATACACCAAAAAGAATTGAAAACATATATCCACACAAAAACTTGTACAAAAATATTCATCACAACATAATTCATAGCATCCATAGAGTGGAAACAACACAAATGTCTATGAATTGATGAATGGAAAATAAACATGGTATGTCCATACACTGGAATATTATTCAACAATACAAAGAAATGAAGTACTAGCAAATGCTACAACATGAATGAACATTTAAAACATTATGTTAAGTGAAAGAAACCAGTTACAGAAGATCATATATTGCATAATTCCACTTACATGAAATATCCAGAATAGGAAAAACTGTAGTCAGAGGAAAGATTAGTCATTGCCTAGGGTTGATGGGCTTGGGGGTGGCTAATACTAAGGGGTGAGAGGCTTTTTCTAATTAATGAAAATCAAAATGCTAAACATACTGAAAGCCATTGGATTATATACTTTAAATGGGCGAATTGTAAGGGGTGTAAATTATATCTTGATAAAGTTGCTTTTTAAAAAAATTCCAGGCTATAACTATGGAACCAACCAAAGGTGAATGTTTTCTCTGATATGTAGATGCCAATTCACAATAAGGGGGGCAGTGCTGTGGAAGAATAGAGGTATGTTAGATTAGACAGAGGGTAGTGAAGGGACAGGAAGGGTATGGGGATAGGAAAGATAGTAGAGTGAATTAGACATTATTACCCTTTGTGCATATATGATTATATGACTGATGTAACTCTACACCAGGTATAACTAGAAGAATGAGAAGTCATACTCCATTTATGTATGATGTGTCAAAATGCATTCTACTGTCATGTATAACTAATTAGAACAAATTTTAAAAATGCCAAGCTACTCACCTTATTGCCCTTCAAGAATACTGACCAGTCAACAGGCTCCTTCTGTATCCATGGAGTTTCCAATTAGCTCATCTTTCAACAGGAAGAGTCAACCAAGGATCATCAGACATTTGGGCAATCCTTCCATTACTGAAGATAGAAACTGTAAATGGACAAATGAGAAGAAGTAAAGAAAGAAAGAAACTAACAGAGAAAAGTGGAGTTCAGAGCAATGCAAAGAATATACAAAAAGTTCAGGATATCATACTTAATATCCTCTGAGAAGATACTGCATTCATAAAACAAGAAGACAATAAGCAGAAGAAAGAAAAAATTCCTTGAAATTAAACATTTGAAAACAAAACATAAAACCCAAAAGAAGGGTCAGAAGATAAATTTTGGGAACTTTCCCAGGAAAGAAAAACAGAAGTTGGTTTAGAGAAAGAGAGAATAAGAGGAAAATAAAGGAAAATGAAAGGTTTGGTCTGCAAGGGATAGCAAACTATAGGTATTCCAGATGAGAGACCAGGGAAAATGTGGGGAAAAGATTAACACGTAAACAATACAAAAAATTTATCAGACCTGAAAGGAGTCTGCAAATCAGAAGGAGCATACATCAGCAAAAAAAAATAAAAAGACCCACATCAAAACATCATTGTGCTATTTTATTTAATTTGGTACTGAGTATTGAACCAGAAGCATTTTCTCATTGAGCCACACCCCAACCCCTTTTTCTTGGGGGCGAGGTGTTACCAGGGATTGAACTCAAGGACAGTCAACCATTGAGCCACATCCCCAGCACTGTTTTGTATTTTATTTAGATACTGGATCTCACTCAGTTGCTTAGCTCCTTGCTTTTGCTGAGGCTGGCTTTGAATTTACAATCCTCCTGCCTCATCCTCCCAAGCCGCTGGATTACTGGCTCATTGTGATACTTTAGAATGCTAAAAATGCAATGCAGATTCTAAATGCTTCTAGAGAAGGAAAAAAATTCATATACAAAGAATCAGAACTCAAAAGCTTTGGAAGTTAGAAAACTGAAACAACATATTAAAAATTCTAAGCAGAAATAATTTTCTTCGGGGTTATATATCCAACCAGATTATAGATTTGGTTAAAACTGGAAAAAAAAAAAAAAAGGAAGTAGTAGTACTTGGTGTCTTAAAAAAAACATACCTCCCATGCCTGCCTTTTATGGAAGCTTCTGAATGAATATGCTTTAGCAAAATAAGGGCAGAAACCAAGAAAGAGAACACACAAAACCCCCCAGAGGATCCAACATGGAATAGATGAAGAGAATTCCAAGGATGCTGGGTTGAGATGATTTCAGAATCAGAGCTAGATGGCAGGACATTGAGAAAAAGCAGTTTAGATTAGATGGTTGAAGGATTCCAAAATTCAGGTAGTCAAGAGAGAAAAATAGATTATGGAATATAGTCCTTGATTATATGGAAAATTGTATCAAGAAGAGGTTTTCAAGACAAATGCCAACAAGGACTCAATGACCAAGAAAGAAGTGAGGAAGGTGTGGTGGGGGAGTTTGAGGCTGGGAGCTAGAAGAAATGAATTCCAGATCTAGTTTTGCCACTCACTCCCTGTTTGGATGACCTAGGAGAATCATTTCATCTTCATCCACTTCACTTTCCTCATTTTCAAAATGAAGAGGTAGGGCCAGACTAATCACACTCCAAGATCTTATTCCACATTCCACTTTAAAGGTTTATGATTTTATAACAACATTGCAAAAATAAGCCACTCAAATTCATAAAACTACGTTTACTTTACTACTTAAACTTCTGTTTCATTTTTCTCTTTAAAATAAAAGTGTATTTTAAACTTTAAAAAAGAGATTTTCAGGGCTGTAGAGGGGGCCCTATTAACTTCAGAAAAATAAATTGTGTAAGAAAGAAAATACAATCATTGTACACAGTCTCAAAAGTACAGTATTTTTGTAGTCTTAGGAATGAAAATGATATAACAATGAGGAAGATTTAACAAAAAGAAATATAATTATAAGTGAAGATTGAGGAAGGAGAGGGCAAGAAACAACTTTAAATTACTAGAAGGTTTTGAGCACTCTTCGACTTTTAAAACTTGGTAGGCAATAATTTCATTAAAAAATGAAGATTTTTAAAAGAATTTTTTTTAGTTGTCAATGGACCTTTATTTATTTATATGTGGTGCTGAGAATTGAACCCAGTGCCTCACTCATGCTAGACAAGTGCTCTACAACTGAGCTACATCCCCAGCCCCTAAAGATCAATATATATAAAGAGTAGTTGGTGATGCCCACTGACTATCGTGCCACATTGAATCCATAAGCAGATTTCTGATCCTAAATGCATATGTAAGGAATTTGCCAAGACCCAGTTGTGGCGGCCATATGCTGCTGCTGCAGTGGCCACCCCTCCTGAAGATATGTTTAGAAGGAAACCCCACGGCTGAAGACTTGGGAGTTCAAATTCAAACCTTGAGTCTGTGTTTATGCAGAGTAGCAAGCAAACTATTTAGTTGAACTTTTCAAAAATTCCTTGGTTGTACATTGGTGAAGAAAAGACTTCAGCAATGAATACAATTCTAGAAAAAGAAAAGTTAATAATAATGTTTTTCATGCCAGTTTTATTAGAAAAAACAACCTCTCAGGCCCCCTGAAGGTCTGTGCACTATTTTAGATCCACTGAAAAATAAAACAAAACAAAAAAACCTATATACATAATTAGTTGTCTGAGGATAATTTTTTCTCTCTCTCTCTCTCAATCATATTCAACTTACTAATGCAGACCACAAAGTTTTTCATAAAGTTGGCAAAGAAAGCATCTGAAAACACTTTGCTCCAGGGAACGATATTCTAGTTAAGTTTTACTGAAGATGACATTTTCATTAGCACTGCTAATGAACTATGCTTATTCCTTTTGGGAGCTATGATTTATTAAAAGAATTAAAAGTTTGAAAAAGTACCAAAAGAATTACACTCATTCATTTTGAATATGACCACCATATTTGCAATAGAAAATTAGTTAGTATTCCCTAAAGTCATGGTAGCTTTTAAACCCTGCATAATTCTGGGAACTGCCATCAGGAGAGCATTGCACCGCTCATCAGAAGGATAATGCCAGCATAATATCATCATGATAACTTTACTCCGAGGCATAAACCAGTCAAATGAAGCACCAGAATAAGAAAGGTAAAAATTTGTTTGGTGAATCATTCTTGTTCTATGGGTTGGACTCCATATTGAGCCAGTAAAGAATGCAGCTAGTGGCTTAATTTGAAGAATCTTCCAAGGTAATGCTGCAAGAGTACACAATTCCTGTAATTGGTCTCTAGGCTTCATAATCTCTATTCAGGAAATTGTCTGTTCACAAAGCTTTACAAGTTAATTGTGAACAAATCAGGAGGGAGTGAAAACTCAAACACAATACAGCATTTAGGAAGATCTCTTTGGACCACTGTTTTTGATTCCCTTCTTTCCATTGTGATCTTATATTGGGAATTTGGTTGTGATGTGCTGTTCTGATCCAAAGTACCCAGGAAGTTCAGATCAAGTTGAGGACATGGTCTGACCAGGCCCTGAGGCCAACCTGCTCACATGTCTTTTTTAGGCAGAGATCATTTGAGGAACACAACTAGGTTGCTGGGAGTTGTTAGATCACCCCAAAACTGAACCGGTTTGTATGGTCAGGAAAATTTTACTGTGTGCTGGGTCTGAGCTCTGAGCACAAAATCTTACTACATGCGTTATACATTTGGTCATGGAAAGAAGGCTATGCAGAAGTGAGCAAGAAAGACTCCTATGGAGAAAACACTCTTATCCCAGAATACATAATTCTCAAGGAAGAGAGCCTAAAAATTCCTGACGATAGCCTTGTTTAATGTAAAATCTCTTTCTAGAAAAATGATTCCCACAGTGGTTTGCCTTATAGGAATACCAAGAACTTTAACCAGTGAGAGCTAAAGCTGGCAGCAGGAGAACTACATTAGTCCCTCTACACCAAGGAAATTCCTCCTGTCCAAGGAGCCACTATAGGATGCAATTGGGGGTGGTGTTGATGGACAATGCCCTTAGCGGTTCTAGAAGGAACCTGGGTCTCCAGAGGCTTTATAGGTTAGTCAATGCTTTAAGCTCACTTCTCAGTGAAAAGGTTGACCATTTCCAAGTAGGAATATGAACATGTCAGGAACAAGAAAGCCTTAATTTTTTGACTAGTTTAATTTAGTTCAACAACATTTAATACCATCTATTCACAGATCAGTACAAACTGAATATGACCTAGGTCTTGCCCTCAAGGATCTTATAATTAAATGAAGTCAATAGAAACAGATTAAGTAAATAAATATGATATTTGATTAAAAAAAAGCAAACTCTAGGCTGAGCCCTGAAAGATAAATTAGTTAAAGGAAGAAGGGTGGAAATAAGATTCCAGGTTGGGAAGAGTGAAAGGCAGCGATGAGGTCTGGGAAATTCAGAAGCAAGCTATTCAGAGAAAAAGTGCTTGCTAATATTACAGATTTTAGGAGTCTAAATTTCTGTTTCCCCCCACTCCTCCACCCACTCCTTTAGTAAAATTATAATGCAGGGCTGGGGTGTAGCACAGTGGTAGAGTGCTTACCTTGGATGTGTGAGGCACTGGGTTGGATCCTCAGCACCACATTCATTAAATAATTAAATAAACAAACAAATAAATAAATAAAAGTTTTTGTGTTCATACTACAACTAAAAAAAAGAAATTTAACATTGTAATACATCCTCAGTACATCCAGGCCCCAAGAATTTAGTTCAACAATTTTTCTGTTTTCTGAGATGAGAAGTCTTGAGTTTCTGCAGTTATGTGGAGAAGCATCATGACCTTCATTGTTAAAAGGTGTATTCAGCATCTCCAAGAAGTCACTGATGAAGCATTGCCCATGTCCTCCTGTACAGAGGGCTGGAAGTTAGCCTTTACCTCTCTCTTCCTTCCTTCTTCTCCCTTTAGTTTTCTTGTCTTCAGCATTTCTTTGACAATCTTATTTCCCTCCCTTTTCATTGCTTCCTCCTGAGTGTTTCCAAATGATCTCATTTCATAAGGCAGTGAGTTCTAAGCTGAATTTAGGTCTCTAAGATAGTCCCATTCACAAGGAACTTTGGAGTTCCCAGCATACTTTGTTCCCAGAGTACTTAAATATCTTGACATCAGGCTATTTTGGGAGTGATCCATCAAACAAGTGAATCTAGAAAGACAGCCTAATTGAGCAGGAGACTGAAAAGGATGGATGGCACAGAGAGAAAGAGAGGGAAGAGTACTAAGGACAGGGGGACTTCCTGGGTCAGCAGTTGCTCTCTGACATTCCCAGCTCCTTCTGCAGAATCAGGTGGACCTATATGGGGATTATTAATTCTTGGACTGAAAAGAAGATTGACACAGTTATCTAAGTTTTTGTTTATTTTTTAAAATTTGTCATTGATGGCATAAATCTAGGCATCATTTTTTCTTTAATAACATTTTTTTCTAGTTTGTGTGCTCAGTGAGAAAACATTAAAAAACAGAAAAGCACTAAAGGGAAAAAAAATAACCAAAATGACACAACCCAAAGATAACTGCCAAATAACATTCGTTGTAGATATTTCTAGTATTTTCCATGCATATACATTTTTCTTACAAAAATAACATCATACATGTTATTTTGTAGACTCCTTTTCTTTCTTATGGAAGTTACATTTATTTTTTCAGCTTCAAAGAGGTTTAACACATGGGACTGAGAGAAAAAGACCAATACGAGTAATATTAATTGGATCATGTGTGTCACAATTCAGTTTATATTATGATATTGGTGATTCATATAGATGTTTCCCCATTTAAGATAATTATTAAAATACATATCTTATGTATACATAAACATACATCTGCTAAACTGGAAACCTGTAGATCTGAGTGATTCTGTCAATATTCTACCCTTAACTCAATAAGCAAATCAACTCAATATTGCTTTTCTAGATAAAGTCTAAGTTCTTAAACATGGTGTATAGGTTCTGTATTTTCTGGTCTGTCCAGCCATATTCAAGGACAAGCAATCCCCAGATTGCACCATGCTCTCCTGAAATTCATAATTTGGAACATGTTATTTTTGGAGGAGGGTTTGAAATACTCCCTCTCATCTCTTGCTCTAAATTTTTTCAAACAATTTTAACTGTGGTAAAATACACACAAAATATACTATATTAACCATTTTTAAGTGTTAATGTTAAGTACATTCACATTGTGGCACGACCAATCTCCAGAACTCTTCATCTTGTAAAACTGAAACTGCATTCCCACTAAACAACACCCCATCCACCCCTCCCCCACACTCTGGCAACCACTCTTCCACTTTCTGTCTCTAGGAATTTACTACTCTAGGTCCTTCCTGTAAGTGCAATCATACATTATTCATCCTTTTGTGACTGGCTTATTTTATTTAGCACCATTTTCTCAAGGTTCATCTATGTTATAGCATGTGTCAGGATTCCCTTTCTTTTTAAGGCTGAATGATGCTACATTATCTCTATATAAACCCATTTTATTTATTCATTCATCTGTTGATGAATACTTGGGTTGCTTCTACCTTTCAGCTATTATAAGTAAAGTTGCTGTGAACATGGATGTATAAATTATCTCTTCACAACCTGGCTTTATATATATATATATTATATATATATATACATATATATATATATATATATATATAGAAATATTGACATACATATATATATGTGTGTGTGTGTATATATATATATATATATATATCCCCAGAAGTATAATTACTGGATCATATGATAACTCTTCTTTGTAACCTCCTTTTCAAACTTTGTTTTTTTATACTTCTTTTCCTCAGATTAATAATAAACTAATATTTTACAAAATGGTTTTTTAATAGACATAGAACGTTTCGTCAAATGGCTATACTTACTGAATTGGTAGCTTCCAAGTTTTCATTATTTTGCTTATTGGGAATGATCACTTTCATAATATCTTTCACTTCTGAATATGAATTTAGATACATCTATTTTCCTGAAGTAAAATTTAGAGAGACCATAGATGCTTAAGCTAGAATGGCACAGGGCACACGCCTGTAATCCCAGCAGCTCCGGAAGTTGAGGCAGGAGGATCGTGAGTTCAAAGCCAGCCTCAGCAATTTAGCGAAGCCCTAAGCAACTCGGTGAGACCATGTCCCTAAATAAAATACAAAATAGGGCTGGGGATGTGGCTCAGTGGTCAAGTGCCCCTGAGTTCAATATCCAGTACCCACCTCACTCCCCAAAAAACACAGTGCTAGATGAATGAATATTCATCCATAAGATGAATTCGTGGAAGTGGAATTGCTAGGTTAACGGGTGTGCATTTTTTGATGCACGGTGTTGCAGTGCATGCACAAGCTTCTAAAGGCTTCTTTTGATAGAATATCAGTCTCTGTTGCCAAAACCCTGCAGGCAACAGGGCCACGGTCTGCAGCTTAAGCATCTATGGTCTCTCTAAATTTTACTTCAGGAAAATAGATGTATCTAATTCTTATTCAGAAGTGAAAGATGTTATGAAAGTCATCATTCCCAATAAGCAAAATGAATGACCAGTACTTGCTACTTAAAATAAAACACATTTTGTTTTTTAGTTGTAGATGGACACAATACATTTATTTTATTATTTATTTTTATGTGGTGCTGAGGATCGATCCCAGTGCCTCACACCTGCTGGGAAAGTGCTCTACCACTGAGCTACAATGCAGCCCCTTAAATTTTTAATTAATACAAATGATATCAAGTCCATTTTAAAATGATCCTCCTGCAGTAAACACGAAAAGTTCTCTCAGATTTGTATATTAATTTTCACTTTGCCTGCTGCTTCTGCTAATATTTTCTTAGATAGTCCTTATAATTAGTTACTGCTTTCCCTGGTCTACACAGAAGAAATTGAGGCTCAGAGAATTGACTAGCCTGAGGTCATAGAACTAATAATCAGGGTCTTCTGATTCCAAATTCTTGCTTTTCAAATTACAGATGATTCATTCACCAGTCTTGAGATCTTTTTCATAATGAGTAAGCACAGTACAGATTTTCTAAAACACTTCTTTCAAACTAGCAAGATATGGTCATGGTTTGGAGAAAGTAACTGAAAGCTGTGATTTAATAAGAAGCCACTTTGTGGCCTACATGTGGTATGTATGTAAAATATAAGTGGAATTCCTCCTTTCTCCTCGGATTGTGTGATGTCCTTCATGGTGCTGGTACAGCATGTTGTTGAACTCGGTGGACTCTGGGGTCAGCCTGCTTGGATTTGTGTAGCCTGGGCCACACAATACTTATGTGATTGAACAAGTTAGCCTCTCTGTACTTTCACTGGCTTCATCTACAAAAGGCGTAACAAGAGCTGCTGTCTCAGAGGATTGTTGCGAAGATTGAATGAGATAATGTCAGCAGTTGGTTTATGGTGATATACACTAATTTCCACTACCAGGTGCTGAGGACCTGGATGATGCTGTTCCTCTATTTAATCCTGGGGAGGAGGGTACATGGAAGGTGCTGGTGGAAACAAGGGGGAAAATAGCCTTTTTTTGTCCCCCAGTTGATTAAAGAAGATCATTCCAAGGCTTCTCTAGTAGACTGTGAGTTCATATCATTCAATTAAAAATATATTTTAAAATTTCCCAGTTATTTCTTCTGTTACCAATGGGTTATTTAGAAGTTATGTTGTTTAACTGCAAAATCATTGGTGAATATCTAAGCATCTTTTGCTTTAAACAGTCATTTTTAATTTAAGTAAATTTTAAAAATTAAGAAATTTTTCATATTTACCCACATAGTTATCATTTCCAGAACTCTTCATTCTTGATGTAAACCTGAGTTTCTGTCTTGTTCATTTTTCTTCAGCCTGAAGAAATTCTTTTAATGTACTTCACTGCAAATCTGCTGGTAATTTACTTCTCTCTGCTTTTGTTTATCTGAAAATGTCTTTACTTCAACCTTCATTTTTAGGGGATATTTTCACAGGATATAGAATTCTAGGTTGGGCATTTTTGTTGACTTTCAGCAGTTTAAAGATGTCATTCTTTAAATTGCATTTTAAATCACACTTTTGTCTTACATTATTTCTGAAGAGAAATTGACATAAAATCTTTGTTCCTTTGTATATAATATGTCTTTATTCCCCTGTCCTTTTAAGATTTTCTTTTTTCCCCTGGGTTTCAGCAATTTCATTAGGATATGGCCTGGCACCGTTTTCTTTGTATTTATTCTGTCTTGTGGTTTATTGAGCTCTCAGATTTGTGGGTTTATAGTTTTTCAGCAAATCTGAAATATATTTGGCCATTATTTCCTCAATACTTTTTCTGCCTTCCCTTCAGGGACACTCATTACATGTTAAACATCTTGTTATTGTCTGACAGATCAGTAAACCTTGGGGTTTTTTTTCTCTGGCTGGAAAGTTTATAATGCTTTATGTTTAAGTCCATTAACCTTTTTTTTTCCATGTCTAATCTGCTACCAATCACATGCAGTCATGAACATTTCATTTCAGATGTATTTTTTTCAAATGTACTGTCATGTATAATTAAAAAGAACCAATTTTATAAAAAAGAATAACTAAGGATTTCAGTAAAAAAAACAACAAAAACCGAAAAGTTCCATTTGGCTCTGAAGATGAAAAAGTGTCCTAGGGTCATATTCCACCGGCAAACTACTGCTTGTAAACACCAGTCTGCTCATAAGAAAAGAACTATTGGATCTTCCCAATTTATAGTACAAGATCTTTCATACTCTGGGGGAAACTGACAAGTTGGCAGTGGTATTGCATAGCCTTTAGTGTTCCCTAAGCAATTTTTTTTTTTTTTTTTTTTTTTTTTTTTGCGGTGCTGGGGATCAAAAACCATGGCCTTGTGCTTGCAAGGCAAGCACTCTACCAACTGAGCTATATCCCCAGCCCTTGCCTAAGCAATTTAACAAAAGAATTCGGGCAGGTTAAATAACTCTTGAAAGTCAATCAGGTTTGTATGCACATCGACATTTTTTTGAGGTGGAGAATCTGCTTTTTTTGTGAAGCCCAGAATGGAAGAGGTCATAGTCAATAAGAATGATTAATAATGCCCTTAGACTTCTGTGCTTCTATGACTGTGGGCAAGTCACTTATTTTTGTCTGAGCATCAGTTTTCTCGTCTATAAATCAGTGATAGTAACACCTATCTCATTTTCCAGGAAAGGATGCAGTGTAAGTCATGAAAAATTGTGAAGGTAAAAGTGCCATGCAAATGGAAGGTATTATTGCTGTTACTTCTGTTCTAAAAGAATCTTCTCATTCTGGAACTTTCTTTGGTAGAAGCCAGTGCCCTTCCTCCTTACTTGTTCTCTTTTTCCTCTTTGCCTCAGGCTTCAGGCAGTCAACCCATTCACGAGGATATCCACTAGACCTTTTCATAGCAGCTTTAATTGTAATAGCTCCAAACTGTAAACAACCCATGTTATGGTTTGGATATGAGGTGTCTCCCAAAACACTCATGTTAGGCAATGTAGGAATGCTCAGAGGTGAAATGATTAGATTATGAGAGCACTAACCTCATCAGTGGATGAATCTATTTGATGGATTAATAATTTGAAAGGACTACTATACTAAATGGTAACTATAGGCAGGTAGACTGTGGCTGGAGGAAGTAGGTCACTGGGGTATACCTTTGGGGTTCATATTTTATCCCTGGCAACTTGTTCCTTCTCTGTTTCCTACCTGCAAGAGAAGCTTTCCTCTGCCGTGCCCTCTTGCCATGTTGTTCTGCCTTACCTTGGGCCCAGAGCAATGGAGCCTGCCAACCATTGACTAAACCATGAACCCAAATAAACTTTTCCTCCTCTAAGTTGTTCTTGTCAGGTATTTTGGTCATGGTGACAAAAAGCTAACTAAACACAACCCAAAATAGTCATCAACAAAAGGATGGATAAACAAATTGTGGATTATAGATTGAACATCCATAATCCAAAAATTCAAAATTTGAAGTTTCAAAATCCCTAACTTTTTGAGTGCTGACATTATCCCTCAAGTAGGAAACTCTACACCTGGCTACATGTGATGGGTCACAGCCAAAACACAGGTGCATTAAAAATACTATAAAATTTCCTTCAGGCTATGTGTATAAGGTATGCAGGAGACATAAATGAATTTTGTGTTTATATTTGAGTCCCATCCTCAAGATATCTCATTACACATATGCAAATATTTTAAAATTCAAACAATTTTGAAATCTGAAATGCTTCTGGTCCAAAACATTTTGGATAAGGGATACTTAACCTGTTTATCAATATAGTGGAATAGTTCTCAGCAATAAAAGGAGTTAATTATTGATACATGACAACATGGATGAATATTAAAATAGTTATGCTGAATGAAAGAAGCCAGACCCTGCCCCCTCAAAAGCATGATCTCATTTATATCAAATTCTAGAGACTAAAGACACATCTATGATGATAGAAACAAGATCAGTGGTTGCCTTAGGATGGTTGGGATGGGAGCAGGCAAGGGATTACCAAGGGCCAGGAGGAAGTCTTTATTTGGGGGGGTTAAAGGATTTGTTCATTGTCTTTATTTTGGTGATGGTATTAGAATGTATTTTTTGGTTAAAACTTATAAAACTGTACACTTTTAGTACCAGCAGTTTCTTTTATTCAATTGTACTTCAACAAAGCTGTTTTTGAAAAGCTATCAAACAGTCTGTTTCTTACAAAAACTAAGCATGCACTTACTATATTCAGCCATTTTACTCTTGGGCATTTATCTCAGAGAAATGAAAAGTTATATTCACACAGAAACTCTTTGTAAGTGTCCATAGCAGCTTTATTCATATTAGCAAGGAACTAGAAATAACACAAATGTTCTTCAGCGAGTGAATGGCTGCAGAGACTGGTCCATTCCTACAATAGCATATTACTCAGCAGTACAAGGAGTGAGCTATTGATAAATACAACTTGGAAGGAACCTAAGGGTTTTGTAGGTAGAGATAAAAGGCAATCTCCAAAGATTGCATACTCTTTGATTCCATTTATATAACATCCTCCAACGACAAAAGTATGGAGATGTAGAGCAGATTAGTGGTCATCAGGGACAGGACATGTTAGGTAGGTATGACTATGAAGAGGTAGCACAAGGGAGTTTCTTTGTGGTAATAGAATAGTTCTGTATCCTGATTATTATGGTGGTTGTATAATCTGTACATGGGGTCAAATTGCATAGAACTATACACCCCCAAAATACCAGTGCATGTAAATACTGGTGAAAACTGAATATGGTCTGTACTCTACTTAACAGAATTGTACCAATGTCAGTTTCCTGATTTGGATATTGTACTGCAGTCATATAAGATGTCACCTTTGGAGGATGTTGGACATAAGGAACTCCATACATTATGTTCACAACTTCCTGTGAGTCTATAGTCATTTTAAATTTTCAGAAATTTTAAAATTAATGAACAAATATGTGGGTGAAAAACTCTGTTGGAGACCTCAGGTTGAGCTGATTAATTTATGGCTTAAGACATTTTCCCCCTAAAACTAAATGCCTTCAATTAAGTTGCTTGTAGGAGATGAAGAACAAATGAACTCATATTCTTCTCCATTTTAAACAAAGGCAGAAATCCAAAAATGTTGAACAAGTCTATGACTATTGGTACTTGATTGGTCTTATTTCTTCAAGGCAGAAGCTACTAGAATGTGCATTTCAAGAGGGTGAGGATGGTATCTTTATAACTCTAGCAGTTGGCATAGGGCTTCACTCACAGGAAGAGATCAGTAAAGGTTTTGGGAAGGAACAAACAAAGGGAAGGAGGGGAAAAGAAGCACAAAAAGGGGAAGGAACTGACAGGCCTTGGACATCGTCTTCTCTATCATGTCAGGGCAGGAAGGTTGTGTTGTTTAGTGACAGGACCAATTCCAGGTACGGGAGATGGCGCAGGCAAGTAAGGAAAAGTGCCCACTGTATCTGTAGAAACTGGAAATCGTGAGTCTTGCAGGACTTCTGTTTCAGCAAGGACAAGGGCACCTGGCTGAGGCTGCATCTGTGAGAGGGGTCCAGAAAGAGTCCTTGAAGCTGTCTGTAGTGGGGAGATGTTAAAGGGTGATATGAGCTGAAGTTTTGACTGAGAGTGTGGATTCGGTTACAGGTGAGCAAATACCAAACCCAATCCAGAAGTCAGGTTTGGAACCCGAGGGAAACCAGGAATCAAGAGGTAGAAGGGAGCCAGCATGGTGGTGCATGCCTTTAATCCCAGCGGCTCGGGAGACTGAGACACAAGGATAGGAAGTTCAAAGACAACCTTAACAATTTAGCGAGTCCCTAAGCAACTCAGTGAGACCCAGTTTCAAAATAAAACAGAACAGATACCATTGCCCTGTGTACATGTATGAACGCACAGATGGTGTGACTCTACTTTGTGTACAACCAGTGAAACAATAGCTGTACTCCATTTGTGTTCAATGAATCAATAAGTAAATAAAAAAAAAATAAAACAGAAAGGGCTGGGAATGTGGCTCAGTGGTTAAGCTCCTCTGGGTTCAATCCCTAATACCCAAAAAAAAAAAAAATTAAAAAAAAAAAAAAAAGAGGCAGAAGGGAGCAGAATTTGCATGGCTCAAAGAAAAATGGGACATTGAAACAGGGAATCACCTGTGGCCCTTGTCTGTGCCTGGGCCCCTACAGGTCTGACTAAAAGGCACAGGCAGATCTGACTCTTTAATTGGTTACTTACTCCATAAAGGAGTTAAGAGACTATGAAGTTTTCTAAAAATATCTTGGATTACTCAAGATGTCAGGCAAATAGTAAATATTTATGTAAATTCTAAGGGCTTCTTTGCACAGTACTATTTTGGAGATTATGCAATTCCATCTTGGTAGGTTGTCTGGGTTCCCCATAACACAGTCAAATTGCCCCCTTGTTCTTGTTCGCACCTTCTTCTCCCACATGACTCCAAGGCTTGAAACAACAGATAAATCTGGGGGCCCTGTTCCATCTTTTTAATTTTGTTGTACTGCTTTCCCTATGTTCTGTGTCTTCACTTGTCACACTGTCTCTTATAATCCTTTACACTGTGGCTTAGGCACTTGAGTTTATAGGGTTCAAGGACATAGATTTAGCAGAAATATGGATATTAAGTTTTCTTAAGAAAAATATTAAACATAAACGAAGGCTACATTTCCCCCCACGACTGCTCTTGACTTACACTCCTCATCCATCTTCTTAACCTTTCACATCATTTCCTGAAGCCATTTCATCTTCCTTGTAAAATGCCAACCTAAAAATAAGTAATCACACTGAAAAGGATCCAGATGGAAACAGAAAAACATGGACACACTCATGCAGTGCGCAATACGTTTTCTATATTTGTCATAGACTTAAGTTTGCTTCTCGTCTTCATTTCTGCCTCATCACAGAGATTCACGGAAATGTTCTGACCCATTGAAACAAAATTCATTCTGTGTGACTTCTGATTACTGATGGTAAAAGTTTATTTTGGCGATTTAAAAATTTGAAATGTTTATCTAGCAATAAATATGACTAATTTATATTTGTATTTGATCAAAGACTTCAGATTTTTATATGTTCATAAGAGGTATGTTTTTTGTTTCAATGCATTGAGTAAGAAAGGCTATGTCAAAACTGGGCAAGTTCCTTAGTTTTTCTTGCTGTATGAATGAGAAAGACTTTCCAGGACAGGACTTTAACTTCTTGGACACCAACAATCAGGACATGAGAGTCATGAAAATCCAATGAATGTTGTTCATTATGTACAAAATCAGAGAGGTGAAATAACAGATTAATCAACCTCCCTAATGCATTTTTTTTTTTTGAAGAAAGAGTAACACACACACACACACACACACACACACCCCCCAGAGGAGATTTAGTGAGTAACTGGTTTTCACGGGACTTTCTGATGTCAGTACACATTCATATCAATCATCTATGACTTTCTTATCTACAGTCCTGTTCTATGCAACTGGCACCCAGATTCAGAAATTTGAGACACTACAAGATATTGAATCACCAGAGGAAAAATTTACTGAATTCATTACCAAGGCAAGAAATCTTTCTACAACATATTAGAACATTTGACAGATTAAAGAATTTAAATAAAAAGTGTTTACTGAATAATTAACTCTCTTTTAGCCTGTGGAGATACCTAAGCAACATGATGAATCATTGTGAGGTTGTATTAAAGAATTGTAAATTTTAGGACTAAGTGAAGATCTAAGTCATTGAGATCATCTATAAGTTATCCCTTTAAAAAAAATTTGTCTCTAAATTGTGTGTTTTATAGACCTGTGGTCAATACTTTTAATTTCATAGGAATTATTCACCATGATTATCTTCTAGGTCCTCCAAATGTTCCTGTGTTTCAAAGTACAGATGCTGCAAAGACAGATAAATTTTTGTTCACATCATCCTGAAGAAGATGTTGAACCAAAAATCAAAAGAGAAAGCTGTTGTATGTTTTGAAGGTGCTAAAAATACAGACACTCTATCCTCCATTTACGTATATCTAAATTCTACTGTATAGGTCCTGCTCAGACTCAGCCTGAACCAAGGCTGGATATGACTTTCCTCCATTTTTGACTCTCTGAACTGTGAATCACTGGCATGGGACTCTCTGATAGCTGGTCAGGGACTTGCCCATTTTTTGTGTTTCATGTACTGTATTTTACTTTAACATAATAATTTATCTACATGTTTTATTTTCCTGCTATGGTTTGAATGCAATTTGTCTCCCAAGGGTCCTTGTATTGGAAGCTTGGTACTCAGGGTGATGCTACTGGGAGGTAATAGAACCATTAAGAAATGGGGTGCTTGGGTCAACAGGAGTCATTGTCCTTGGAAAGGAATGAGACAGTTCCTCTATGAACCCTGGACAGTTTCCATAAAAAGATTGTTATAAAAGGAGCAAACCTGGCCCTTCCTTTTCTCCTGACTTCCCATTTGGCAATGTGATTCTTCCCCACCAGCCCTCCCACCCTGCCCCCTGCCCATCATGAAATGATGTCATCTGCTGTTAAATAGGGGCCATTCAATCTTGGACTTTGAACCTCCAATTGTGCACTAAAATCTCTGTTTTCTTCATAAGTAGCTTGCCTTGGGTATTTTGTTATAGCAACAAAAATCTGACTAATATGGTCCCCTATTAAATTGTAAACTTTTCTTAGATTATAAATGTTTTGAGTGCAAGGACCATGCCTGTGTTATCTTCTTTGAGGCAATACAGATGAAAACTCATTGTACATTTTGAAATACTCTCACAGGTCTGACTTTCTATTCTGTGTAAAATTATTTTCATCTATTTGTGCCTAACACATTGTAGATACCCAATAAAGATTTGTACTGATTGGTTGATTGAATGAATGAACCCTTGCCAATCATTTCCTTCTAATCACCAAAATTCAACATGGTATCTGTTACAAAGAGGCCCAGAAAATAGAAGATCACCTCTCTGAAGGACATTTGTTGGGATGAAGCCTGGCAGGCTGACCTACCCTCCTCAGATCACTGCCCATCAAACAAAAATACTACCACAAATTCTTCCCTTTCATACTTGGTGTTTGATTGCACCTATGATGTCCTGCCAAGTTATCCAGGAAAGCTTCCTCAGGGAAAAGTGGGGATGTCTGACACCACACTGAAAAGGTATTTCAGGACTGGTTAGTGTAGGGGTTGCCCAAAAACTACCCCCCACCATTTGGATATACAAATAGAAAGCCTCAGCACAAATCTCGTGCCCCGGGAAGCAAAGGAAACTAAAATAACTAAACCAAAGTGAACATTTGACTCCAAGAAACCAAATAGGGCATTTTGTTTTGTGACTCTATGCCAAATACACAGCACTAACTAAAGTGGAGAAAGGTGTTCTTCTTTCAAAAGGGAAACTTGTAAGGCTTTATAAACTGTTCTATCAACTGCAATCTGCCCTGGAACAGGGATGTTACCTTTAGATGGAAAAGCACAACCTTTCTTTAAGTAACATATGCAGAAAACATCAAATAAAGAAATTTTCATTATGAAATGCTCTGTTTTTAAAAGAAAATTTGATTTTAAAAGAAACTTGATTTTGAAAAAAAAAAATGAAATTTTATTTCTCTGAATGGTCAGTTACTAATCCAGAGGCCCACTGGATATTTGATTGCCACCAGCCCTTCATTCTGAGGCAGTGATAGGTAAAGTCAGACGCCGTCAGATTCTATGACATATTTGCAATGCTTCACTTAGATCATTCATTAATGGCTGTATTTTTTCCACAAAGTCTCACTATTTCATTATAAAGACTAAAAGAATAAGCCCTTGTTCTCAGGCAAGAAAACACAGAAGCTCCATTTGTTTATTATTTTTAACCATTGTGCACTTTCTGTGTGTTATAGCTTCTTCAGTGATTGTTTGGGGGTGAATGTATTGGCATGTGATTTGAGCTCAGCTGCCTGCTGCCTTGGCGGGACAATCAATCCATAATCTGAATAGAAAGAGATCTCATTAAATTTAAGCTTTAAATTTTAGGCTATCGACAAATAATCTTTCTCTCTTCAAATCTTATATGTCTGTCATGAAAAAAATTTCTCAAAAGAACTTTCCTTGAATATTACTTAGGATGTGTTTTTCAAAGCATCTTCTCTCTTCTTCATTACCTTTTGAAAAGGCAGGTAGGGACAAAAAAAAAGTCTTCAGTTCCACCCTCCAAAGATAATCACAATTAGCATTTTGGTGCATAGTCTTCCAGACTGGTAGAGCATTTTTAAAACAAGCACTGAAACAAACTGAATATAGTGCCAGGATTGTAAAGTATTGCCATTTTTTTCTATGCCAAAACCACAAGAAAATAAGATTTTCATTTGCTTAATGTTTTCAGTTTGCTACCAGTATATGGCTCAGTGTGTGATCACTCTCTGGGAAAATGGGCATTTTAAAGAAAAAGGTGGGGCTGGGGTTGTGGCTCAGTGGTACAGCGCTTGCCTAGCATGTGTGAGGCAATGGGTTCAATTCTTAGCACTGCATTTAAGTAAATAAATAAATAAAATAAAGGTCCATCGATAACTAAAAAATTTAAAAAATGTTTTGACTAATTCCATTTGGCCCATTTCCTGCTCCTCTGGATTGAACCCCCAGCCCACCCCAACACTTCCTAAACACTCATTCTGGGTCCCCTTTGCTTCTTTCATTCACAGTTTTGCTTCTGGGAGGTGAGACTGGGATAAAAGGAAAAAGTTGGAAGCAAAACAACAAAATATTAATGGTGGTCAACTCGGGGCCATTGAACACAGGTGTTGGTTTTATAAGTTTCTATATCCTTACAGGCTTTTAAAAGTTTTAAATATTATTAAGACCAAACTAAACAAAAGATATGGTCTCTGGGTTCAAGGAGCTCAGGGTCTGGTCTAATGTGCAAACAGTTTCAGTAAATCCAAGTCTTGCATATGGATCGTTACTGTGTAGAGCTCTCTAACAGAGGTTAGCACACACCCTTACACACTGGTGGCTAGAGGAGCACAGCACAGAGGACACAGTTCCTCCTCCTCCCACCTCCACTTTTTCTTACAAGGAGGCAGAGCTTGGCTTGGGGATGGGAGGATGGATCCCTTTGCATGGTTTCAAGTGTAAGTAGGAGTACATAGTAGAAAGTACCCTGACCTGTACAAAACCGGGCTCTGAGACCTACCAAGTGCTTGGGGCAGAATGGATTTCCAGTATGGCTGGGGTTGTTCTGTGTTGGCACATGAGCTTGGAGATAGCGAACATTTACCAAGTGGGAAAGAGTATCATTCGTTAGGTTACCCAGTGGTTTATGAGGAACCAATGAAGCAGGGGAAGCTATAATATGACTTTGTGCTGGCAGCATCCCTCAGGGGACAGTGAGTAAAATGACCAGAGAGGAGGAATGGAGATAGAGACTGATTAGGAGATAAGCCAAGGGCGTAGGTAAGAAATAATGATGGCCTGTAATACGGCAGTATCAGAGAGTGGGCAGTGACAAATGAGAGATCTTTAGAAGACAGCATCCATTCTGCAAGGAGACAAATTAGATGTGTGTTGCAGGGAGGATAAAGTTGAGAGTAATTGCTGGGTTTCTGACAGGGGTGGTGAAGGGGTTGGAGTGGTAAATTGTCAGAGATTGGGAGGACAGGAATGAGAAGGAACAAATGGGTAAAATTTGAAACACACTGAGTTTGGGGAACCTATGATACATCTGAGTTGCCCAAGAGACCATGAGGGATAGGGCTTTGGAGTGAGTGTGGGTGTGTTCTCTGGGCTAGAAGTAGACACAAAAGTGCAGATGCCACCTGGGCTAAGGCTCTATGATTATTGAAAATGTCCTGGGAAAGTGAGAGAAAGAGAAGGATAGAGGCTGGAGCTCTGAGGTAGTCTAAGGATCATGGAGAGGAAGGGGAAGCTGTGAAAGAGTCTGAGGGGCGGTCTAAGGGGAAGGAAGAAGACCAGGAGCAACTGCTGTCAGTCAATATCACATCTGCTAAAGGAGATAATTTCAAAAAGAAAGATAGAGTTGCTAGGTTAGAGCTAACAGACAACTCAAGTAAAACATAGTTGCCAGACAAGATACCGTGGGCCTAGTTAGATTGAATTCAGATAGAAATATATGTATTTACTATAAGTATGTTCCCATTTTTTATCTGTGAAATATGACAACTCTAGTAAGACAAAGACTAAAACGTACAAGTAGTTTCAGCAGGGAGCAGAAGCAGGAAGGGACAGGGAGAAAGGGCTTGTGAACCAATCTTTCTAGAAACCATGCTGTGAAGCAATAGGGAAGGGGGGAGGGGGCAGACAGGGAGGAATTTCTTAAGGGAGATAGACACTTCATCTTGTCATCTGTTCCCCACTTGCCAGAAACCACATTCAAGACTATGTCTTTGTTGTCTTTGTAATCAAAGCTCTGACCTGCCCGGACTTCCCTTTTGTGCATCAGGAACTCAATAAATGTTTACTAAATTAAGTTCTTACAGCTTCTTGGCCTTTTGGCTAAGATCAAGTGTACTATCTAAATTAAGTTCTTAGACTGTTTCTCTCAGGCTATAGCAAACAACTGAAGTAAGTAAGAAGGTGCATTGTTGGGCTCAGTGGTGCTTACCTGTAATCCTAGCAGCTCAGGAGGCTGAGGCAGGAGGAACACAAGTTCAAGACCTGCCTCAGCAACTTAGCAAGACTATGTCTCAAAATGAAAAATAAAAAGGGCTGGGGATGTGACTCAGTGTAAAGTGCCCTTGGGTTCAATCCCTGGTACAAAAAAAAAAAAGTGCATTATTTTCCATCTATTTAAAATTTTGACCCAACATATTTTGGGCAATTATAGTTTATTTTGATCAGAATGATCTGGGAAACTGCTTCAGCTCTCTACTTCTGTTTACTAGTAAAGAAAGGTCAATGTCTTTCTTCCACCTTGCTAATATAAAATAGCAGCAGCAACTAGGAATCTCTTAATTGCCTTGAGCTTGTCAAGATGATGCAACTTTCCAGATGAATAAAACAGGTTTTGAATAACTAAGGGAAACCAAACTAAAAGCAAATGTGCACCAAACCAGCCTAGTAAGTTGCTCAAGAGGGTTTTGAGGCCCGTGGAAAATTTCGGCATCCTTCAGCCTGGTCTGACATCTGCTGCTCCACTTGGCTCACAAACTGCCTTTCTTCTTTACACAGCTAAGTGAAATCCACTCACCCCATCAGAGGAATAAACCAACCACAAAACAAACCTATTAAAAGGCCACTCAAGTCTGCCTTAAGTGATCCAAAGCAGGGAAGTAAACGTGCACGGGCTTTCAGAGAAGGATGTTTTGCGTTTGTACTCCTGAAGCACTCTTGAGTCAACACTGGAGATTCTTGTGGACTTGCAGTGGTGGGAGGATGTAGAAACTGGTGCTGAGGGAGGGCCCAGAACTCCTGCTCTGGCTGTTATGGAATGCAGGCCCCAGGATGTTTCAGGAGCAAGGGTTATTGGTAGAAGGCGAGAGAGAAAAATGGTTAAATAGAAAAATATGGATGCTGAGGTTAAGATTAGACCTGGGTTCAAATCCCAATACTCTAGTTCTGCAGTATTGGGGTATTTAATATGGTAGCTAAGAATAAAGCTTTAGAACTGGGCATGCCTATAATCCCAGCTACTTGGGACACTGAAGCAGAATTGCAAATTTGAGGCTAGTCTGGGCAACTTAGCAAGACATTGTCTCAAAAAATAAAAAGGACTGGGATGTAGTTCAGTGGTAGAGTATCCTGGGTTCAATCCTGAGTACTGGAAGAATAAAACGTGAAGTTTTGCTTTACAGTTGGACACAATTGCATTTACTTCCTAGTGCTACAGGTGGAACAAGAATGATGTTTTTCAAAACATTCCCTTATATATTTTCCTTGCCATTCTGCCATGATGGCTCCAGGAAAGGAAAAATTATGACATCTCAGGAAAGAGAACAAGGACCATCCCCGTCACAAAATGGAAGGGAAAGGAAGCATTTTTGACATGGTGGTGGAAAGGTGAAGGAAGAGGAGTAGGTTGGGAGTGGAAGGCAATGAGAAAAGGGAAAGAGACAGGCAAGTGGGCAGACACTTGTGTCCAGGCCAGACTGAACTCTGGAGGGAAGGATTAGAAGTCAGTTTAGTTGGGAATTTCTGAGGCAGTTTGTATTCCACCCTATTTAAGAAATTCCAGGGGGAGTCTGGGGGTATAGATCAGTGGTAGAGTGTTTGCCTAGCATATACAAAGCACGCTCACACACACACACACACACACACAAGAAAAGAAAGACAAAAATTCCTGTACTCAGGAGGAGACTGCCTGGACTGCCCTGTAAATGGCCCTGTAAGGACCTGGTGGCAGGGTGGCCTCCTGGAGCAGAGAAAAGCCTGAGGCAGGATAAGCCCTTACCTGGTGCTACATAGCCTGGCTCATGAGTTCCTGAGGGCTCCTGTAGGAAATGCAGAAGGCATCTGAGAGCCAAAGCCAGCAGGTCCACCATGCACCTCTCTGGCAAAGGGGAGGTGACCCATAGTACAGGCTATGAGGAGGACTGCTCATGTCGCAAGGGACAGGCTGAGCCCCAGGCCTGCTGCATTAGGGACACTGGGTGCTGCTGAGCTAGCAGAAGGAAGGAGAGAGGGAGGAAGCACCAGGTGCTAACTGGGCCCCTAGTCCGGCAGGAGCAGACCACAAGCCTCTCCACAGGCTTTTCTTGCAGGCCCTGAGTAGGCACATTTGGGATCTCTCCACTTAGAATAGTAGGAACCGGAAACAGGATGAGGACCAGCTTTCCTGGGAATGGGGAGAGTGGAGGAGGGGCACCATTTAGAGAAAAATAGTCCTGGTAGAACTTTGCACCTTGAACTATTTGAATACCTGTTTAAAAGAAATGGAGATAAATGAAAAGAAAAATAGAAAACCTTTTATCCCCCCAATGAGATCTTTGAGTTGACAAGTTTTTGTTTCTTTCTGTTCTTCAGTGGGATTTGGGATTCTAGAGGACAAATAATCTGTTGTAGAAAAGAAAAGAACTCACCAAAGGTGCGCATCTGAGGTGCAATGGATACATTTAGTCCTCCCCATCCCTCATCTTGACATGAGCTTTGTAAACTGAGATTATCTACGTAACTTCTTTGAGCCTCAGTTTCTTTATCCACAAAACAAGGATACCAGTACTTCATAATAGTTGCTGTGAATAGTAAACAAAATGACACAGGCAAACCCTGGGAAACTGCACCCCAAATATCATGCCTTTGCTTCTGTGAGCGTCATTTTGTCCTCTACTTCTGTGACTCAGCTGTTACAAGGTCCATCTCATACAACAGGTATGCAAATAGTGTGATTTCCCTTTTCTGTTCCCTTTCTGAAGAGCTACAGTTTATCTTTCTCATCTTCTACCTCAAATAAATCCATCTCTATTCATCTGTTCAGTCAATAATAGTTGCTGAGTGTCTGCTCTGTGCAGGGCACTCTTCTGAGGACTTCCAAGGTGACACACGGACTGCGATCATCATTGTCAGAGAGCTTGGGATGATGAAGGGGCAGGGGTTAGGAACAGTAGTCTTACTTCTTTATAGTAGAGGGGGAAACGTGATGAGAGATTCAGCAAGAGCGGTGTTGACTCAGAAGGGATGCTGTTCCCTTCCAGTTAGGATCAGGGAGCGCTTCTCACATAACATGGTGTTTGAACTGGATCTTGAAAAATGAAGCCGGCTGAGGTGGGGAGGGGATAGGGGAGGTGATCCAGGCAGAGAACTGTGGGAGCACAATGCAGAGTAGGCTGTGACTTGGGAATGGGTGCGTGGTTCCGAGGGACCAGATCAGAAAGGGTTGGGAGTATGGGGGATAAAACAGGCTGGAGAACTGGTACAGGCCTGATACAATGGATCTGGGATGCTACTGAGCTAAGAGTTGATGACTTGTCCCTTTTCTCATAATATTTATTGAAAAGAAGGGGAAGGGGAAGGAATTAAAATGTATTGAGCCCCAGATACATGGCAACCATTGCACTAAGATCACTGCTGTATGGATAGTGTGTGTAAAACTCATGATCATGCAGGGAGGTAAGTATTAATAAAGGAGAAAGTGGAGTTCAGAGAAGTTAAGTAATGTACATGAGGCTCAGAGAATTAATATTATGCCTAAGCTCAAACAAATGGAAGAGGCAGAATCAAGATGAGGGGCCATGTACTCCTGACTGTGTTACTGAGCTGCTCAGAGGAGAATACACACACTTACTTGAAGAACCGAAAATGATTTACTCTCTCAATGATGTGTAACTGGTTTTACTAGAATTATAGAACTTTTACAACTAGAGAAAACAGTAAAGATCATCTAGTCCAATTATCTCATTTTATAGGTGAGAACACTGAGGCTCAGAATGGAAAGGTGATTTGTTGGAGGCCACAGTTTTAGCCATGGAGACTGGTTTTAGTCACAGATCTGTTGCCTGTAGTCAACCCTGTGTGGTCTTTCCACTAATGTTTAATATTAGAGTCCATTGGCTATAATATATATACATATGCACATATACATATGTAAACACATGATATGTACATACATATGGAATATATACACACATGTAATATGTGCGCCATATATGTAACATATATACATACTATATATGCACATATATAACGTGCATTATGTATGTATGTGTAATATATACACATATGCATTATATATTTTTTTTCTATTGACTAGGATCATCACCATCATCCCTCAGCCCCATATGTTGTTATGCACAGAGCCAAGAGGTAATCAATTACTTCCTTACCTATAGATAGTATACTGTGTTAGTCTGTTTTCTGGTGCTCTAACAGGATACCAGAGACTGGGTAATTTATAAAGAAAAGATGTTTATTTTGACTCACAGTTCTGGAATTTGGGAAATCAAAGAGCACTTCAGTGAAGGTTTCATAATACTTTATTTCATGGTGGAAAGCAAAAGAGCAAGTTGGTGTGTGCAAAAGAGGCAAAACAGGAGAGCTGGCCATGCTTTATAACAACTGCTCTCCCTACAACTGGAGAATCATTCAGGAGGGCTATACCACATGCCCCAAACAATAGGCCCATCTCCCAACAGTGACACACTGAGGAGTTAAGTTCCAATGTGAATTTTGGATGGACAGATTTAAACCAAGCACATATTCCCCAGACATCTGGGGAATTTCCTGGTTTGAAAGTCTCTACATTTGGGGGCTGTTATTTCTGAAACTCCCCAATACTAAGCAGATTTGCTGCATTCTTGGTGACAAGAAACTCCTCTCTTGCCAAGATCTTATACCCGTTTTTTCTACCCCAGGAATTTACCTGGCCCCATGCCATCTCCTGTGGGGGTAGCCAGCAAAGCTCTCCAGGCTGCTCTGCCTTCTAGAGAAAAGACGAAAAGCCCACTCCTTTGCTCCTTCCCTGGTCTCCTTTTCTAGGAGGTGGCCATTAACTTGCTCCCATTAACAGAGAGGCTATTTCCCATCACATTCTGCATGAGGTGCTTTGCAGAGCCTGAGAGAAGGAGACCTGAGCTCTGCTACCTTTGGCATTATTGCTGTTCTTTCCATTATCCTCCCAGAAGCCCCCTTCTCTAGGTCTGACATGATTTTCTTCTCTAAAGCAGGCCCAGGGAAAAGGATGCATTTGTGCCCTACCCTACATTCCTGCAGAACCCCTCAGGCACTATGGCTGGAAATGATTTGTGCAGGGCATGTGGCCAGCTTCCCTTTTAATCACTCCCACACTCACAGACCCAGGGAATCCCAGTCCATTCACCCAGGGGAGGGAAGGAACCTTCCTCATTTTGACAGGGGCTAAGTAGCAGGCTAAGCGGTGATTCTTGTCTCCAGGAAAGATGTCTTAAAAAGCCTCCATCTCTGTGGGTTAATTATGAAATCAATATCTCCGGGAACCCCTCTCTCTGCTCTGGAGCTTCTGCAAGACAGACACTGCTCGATTAAAGCTCAGATGTCCATTAACGCTCCTGGTCGTCCTGAGAACCACACTGCCTAGGAGGAGGACAGGATGGAGCTGGGCCTGAAAAGATAGGTAGAATTTGCTTAGGACTGCATTTCAGGCAGGGAGATGGGATAAGCCAAGGCTCAGAACAATGAATGGACCTGAGGTTGGCATGAGATGGGAAGAGTCAGGTGCTTGTTGGGGAGGAGGGATTGATAACCTGTCAGGGTCCCAACAGGGAGCACAGGGCACATCCAAATGAGATGGTTCCAGGAGGGTATGGAAATAGGAAAACCACAAAGAATAGTGCAGTACACTGGACCTAGAACCAAGGTGTTAGCACCTGTAGGCACAGAGAGCAAGGCCTAGAACAAAGAGAGTCATGCACAGCAGCTGCCTTAGAATGAACAGAGGCCTTCAGTCCAAGGGCACAGCCAGCTGGAGGCAACCTGGAAGGGCAGTGAAGCTGGTGAAATGTAGACTTCAGGGCCCCACACTTACACAGGTGTCCTCCACGGCCTGCGGAGGTACCTAGCAATGTGTTCGCATGCCACACATTTTTGTAAATTTTACAAAACTAAGATATTTCTTATACATATATATATATTTTTTTTTTTCAGTACTGAGGATTGAACCCAGAATTTGCACATGCTAGGCAAGTGCTCTACAACTCAGTTACATCCCCAGTACCTGCCCCTTCCCTGACCCCACATTTTTCTGGAGGGACAGGTACAAGCCAAGTTGCTTAGGCTGATCTCAAACTTGCAATCCCCCTGCCTCAGCCTCCCAAGTAACTGAGATTGCAGGCATATGCCACTGTGCCTGGCAATAATCTTATTAATGAGAAAAAGAAAAGCATATGAACTCACTCAGGAAAGTTTGACAGTTTTTGCTGCTTTAATACAGAATACAACATCTTTGAAGATACCTTAGATTGGGTTCCTGGAAATGGACTATGAGATGGAAAATTGCATGCAGGGGGTATACGGTGGAGTGCTCTCAGCAGATACACATGCGAGGAAATGAGAACGGCAGGTTGGGAGGAACAGACCAGCCATGTGGCCTCAGTGAGTCTGATAGTCCCCAGCAGATGAAGGATAGCCTGAAAAGTCCATCTGGGGAGTTCCCACAGTACCCTCTACACACCACCACATAAAATTCACAAGATGCCACATGTGTAATGGGGACATTGAAGTAGCTTATAAATGTCATCAATTCAAAGAGTATTTAAGATTAGTTCCTGTATGAGAGAGAGAGAGAAAAGAGAATGTCCTAAATTGTAGTTATAGGTGGAGGAAGATGGTGGCAGTTTTTCCAAATTTGAAGACAATTTCAAAATTTTACATGATGTTACAAACAAGAAGTTGTGAAACTGAAACAGCTCAAAATGACCAGTGATAAAAGAAATGAAATGTCAAACAAATCAACTAAAGACTGGATTCTATTCTGTTCTTTCCCTAGAAAATTATATTCCAAAGTTGTAAGTTAAGATACAGAAAAAAAGTTTTATAAATATTTTTCAGGCAATTGAGAAACATTATTTTTCTGTATTTTGCCATAACTATGTTGTTTGTAAGCCTTTAAAAATTTGCAGTTTGTTGTGATTTCTTAGTCTAAATAGATAGTCACTTTCGGACCTAGCATTTTATTTATAATTATAGGCTAATAAAATTGCAGGCTTTAGTCCTGTCAAACCAGGCTCCACACTTAAAATTCAGAGGAATAAATACCCTGACTTCACAGTTCTCTCTCTACTTCCAGACCTCCCATTGCCTGAGCCCAGTCGAAGCAGAAGGCCTCTACAGGTCAGCCTTCCAGGGTGGAGATCAGCATAGAGAAGGGTGGAGTGTGGATCAGGAGGCAAGAATTGAAGACAGTAGGCACATTTAGGTTGCAGGGAACCAAATTATGGAAGCCTTGACCAACAAACTCTGTTTTCCCTTTATTCAGAGGAAAAAGACCCCAACTAAGTAACATAAAAACAAAAATCAAGCCAGGTGTGGTGGCGTCTGTAATCCCAGTGGCTCAGGAAGCTGAAACAGGAGGATCGCAGTTTCAAAGCCAGCCTCAGCACGGGCAAGGCGCTAAGCAACTCAGTGAGACCCTGTCTCTAAATAAAATACAGAATAGGGCTGGGGATGTGGCTCAGTGGCCAAGTGCCCCTGAGTTCAATCCCTGGTTCCAAAACAAAAAACAAAAAACAAAAAACAAAAAAAAACACACACACAAAAAAACAAAAACAAAAAAACAAAAATCAGTATCAAAGGAGCCTTTAATCCAAGGTTGTAGAACATACCTGACACCCGCCACAAATGATAGTGGGCACCATGACTTACTTGAGGCCAAGTACTGTACTCACATCCACATGGGAGGGATCATGGGCCTCATTTCCCTCTCCTCTGGCCTGGGGGATTTGTACTCTTAGGCAAGCTTTTTTGTGGGGAAGGCAGTGAAGAGCAGTATGAAGGCAGGTGGGCAGAGCACCATCACCATGGATGTGACCACTCTAATCAGAGGCTGTGGTGACTCCTGGAGTATTTTAACCACCCTAGGTTCCCAAATGTCCAGTGTATACCCATCCCTTCTCCATGCTGTAGCAGAGGCCCTCCCTTGTTGCTTCAGCCTCACCCATCAGCTTCTAGAGGCAGCTGTATCAGGCTAATATACACCTCTACTTGGGTGTCCCCCAAATACTTCAAAGGTAATATATCTGCAACCGAACTGACAATCCTTCCTTCGCTTGCTCAGACCCATTGTTTACCACTTCCCCTCCCTGCCATTTCCTTATATAAGCTTTTATTACCTCTGGTCCAGACCATCACCTTGACCTCCTCTGTCAAAACTCCTTATGGTCATTTTGCTCCAGCTCTCTCCCCTGCTAATCCACTCTGCTCACACTGCCAAGGTGAGATGCCTGAAATGGATCACAGCACTTCTCTGCTTGACAAAGTTTTGTGACTCCCCATCACCTTATACGTTAAATCCAAACCTCTCAGCCTTTCTTTCTTCTGTAATCAAGCATGCATGTAGTATTGCAGTTATTTTAAAATATGAAATCATTTATTTATTGCAGTTCTCAGACAACTTCCCTTCTCCTTCCATAAGACAGTGAAACTCTTGAAGAGACAGGGCCTGGTACACAGTTGTCATTGGGAAATCTCAGCTCCATAAGTGAGCATTTATGCCACAGCTTTCCTGTCTGGTTTTAACACTCGGTACTCTCCCTCCCCTCCCACCCCCAGGCTAGCCAAACTCCAGTGCGCACTATCTTCCCTGATTCCCAAGTAACTCCTCATCTGCACTCTTACACATGAGAGGCTCTTCCTTTCCTAGCCTGCCTAGCAGCAGCTTCTTCTCAGCCCTTGTCAACATGCGTGGGGGGGCCTATATCCATAACATGCACAGCCCATATACACCACACAACACACACACACCCACACACACACAGGCTGCTTTGTCCATGAAATCTTTCTTTTCTCTCCAAACACAAATCTCCTCTCACAAACTCCATAGCATTTGTTTGTATGCCTCCTGTGGCTCCGATCGTATTTCGCTGACATATTTCACTTCTGGTTTACAAGTCTTATCCTGTCTCCCAGGCAGAGAGCACCTCCAGGATTCAACTGTGCAGATTCATGATTTCCTCCCCAATGGCAGCTGGCCTACAGTGGGGATGTAGTACCTACCTCTGAATAAGTGGATTAATGGATGCATTTGCCCTTCAAAACATGAAGGTCTTCCTTCATTTTATGGGTGAGAAACATTTTAATTACACATATGTCATTCACAATTACATTCGTATTATAAAACACTCAAACAATATAGATAAAACTAAAATTCCTTTTGCTTGTCCCCAATTCTTTCCCCTCACCATTTATATACTCATACAATGCAGGCACAATATAGCTTTGTATCTTTGTTATAAAAATGACATACTTTTTAAGTTATACTCTGCAGCTTGAAAGATATCTTTTTTACTTTTTCTATGTTAGATACATAGTAACTCATTCTAGATTCCACAGTGTGAATGTGCTCAGGTTCACTTCACCAGCCCTTTACTGATGGACATTTAACTTGTTTGGGTTTTGCCATCACAGCAACGCTGCACTGAGTACCCTGCTCCTGGCTCCATGCTCCTTTCCCTTAATTTTACTGGGTTACTCAAATTGCTGTTCGTTTCCATCCTAGCTAATGTGTGCATTCCCCTGTGCTCTTTCCATTCCCTTAAGGACTATAATCCCTTTACTTTCCAGGTGCTCATAATCAAACGATTCTTTTAGCAGTATAGGCATATGAGCTATAGTTCCTGCACTTAGAAACTCTGTTTCCTTATTATTTCTTCCTTGCAGGTGCTTCTTTCCTCCACCATGAGATATTGAGAATGCTTTTACTGTCCAAAATTTTTCCCTCTCACCCCAAGCAGTTTATATGATGTTTTTACTTGGCATGCCCTACCCCTAACCCCTGGGTTTTGCTGAAATTGCTTAGTGCGTTTCTTTATGAATCTTATTAGTGTTTCCTTTGCAGTATTTCACCTCTATTTTAAGAATCCTTATTAACCTTACATACTTCCAAACAGTCTATCATTGTCCATTTGTAGTTAACAATAAGTATCTATACATATATACATGCATATGTATATTTAGTTAAGTATGATTGATTGTTCACTCCTGTTTCCTCTCTTCTCTGTTAGAATTCATTTGATTTTGGTTTGAGTTTTTAAAAACTGTTTTCTTCAGAGAATGCATGTGAGCAATATCATCTTTGGATTCTTGCATATCTATATATGTGTACATGTATATAAATTTATCCAGAGATTATGTGTGTGTATATATATTTAACTCCTATGGGTGAATGACAACTTGGCTAGAGATAGGATTGCTAGGCGACAGTCTTTATGCTCCAGGAGTCTGTATCTGTTATTCCACTCTCTTTTTTGTTCTTTTTTCCCTCAGGGATGCAGCAATTAGTCCCACATTAGGTCTTCTAAATCTGCCCTCCCTATCTCTCGTATCTTTCATCTTGATTTTTATTTCTTTGTATTTTGCTCAGGGTTTGCGATATTTCTTGCACATTATCTTCCAAACTACAATTCAAGTTATATCCCTGACTATCCTTGCCCTTGAGTCATTCACTTCATTTTTTTTTAATTAAAAAGCATGGGGGGGGTAAGAATAATAACAGAATGTGTGACAGACATCATTGCCCTGTGTACATGTATGAATGCACAGATGGTGTGACTCTACTTTGTGTACAACCAGAGAAACAATAGCTGTACTCCATTTGTGTTCAATGAATCAATAAGTAAATAAAAAAAATTAACAAAAAAATAAAATAAATAAACAAATAAATAAAAAGCATGGTTGTATATATATATGTGTGTGTGTGTATATATATACCCACACACATAAATATGTATATATATACACTTTTAAAAAATATACAAAAAATATATATTTAAAGCATGGTTGTTAGTTTCAGGAGATTTTCATTGAGCTCTTTCTCTTATTGTTGAAATCATTCTTTGTCTCCTCTGACCACTTTTTAGATGACAGTGCTGGGCGTGTGGAACATTCCTCTCCTGTGGCTGTTCGCTTCTTTCTTAGCTAGATTGTTTCCTTTCTTTGCCTGATGGTGTGGGTCCCTGAGTGCCCTTGAAAGGACAGGCAGAGAGGTAGGCAATGCCCTGTTGAGTAGGAAGAGCTTTCTGCTCCTGGGATGAAGAGCTTTCTGCTCTTGGAACTCAGAGCCTCAAAGATACAGCAACCTTGGCTCAGCTAATCAGTTCCTCCTTAGATTTTGGGGGGCCAGGAAGGCTTGAGCACATTTATGTGGCCAGAGTCTTACTTGCTTCAGTGTCTCATCCAGGCTGTCTCAGAGAGAGAAAGCTCCACTTCACCAATCCAGCATACTACCTCCAGGCTCACGGCTGCCTGTTGACCCTGGCAACTACTTGTCTCAGAAGAAGTGGTGGGTAGGAGCTGGGGTGGTGTATGGAAGGAAAGTGGACAGACAAGTTAAGTTGCTGCTGTCCCAGAATCTCCGTTCCTTCCCACTCCACTCAGTTTTTCTGATCTCTTTGGTCTCACCTTTTTGAATGGAATGGAATGTTACACTCTGTTCAGTTTTTCTGATCCCCGCTGTCAAGTAGCTCCTGTGCCTCTGCCTTCCAATAGTAATTACCATGGTGCTAAAGTAAATTTGGCTTCCTGGTAAGATATGTGTTCTCTTCTTGCTTATTTTTTCCAAATTCATCTTGACTCTTCTTATGCAGTTCCTCTTCCTGATGAATGTTAGCATCAGCCTGCTCTTTTACAGAACTATTCCTTGTTGACTTTTTAGATAGGATTGAACTAAATTTGTAAGTAAATATGGAAGAAATGGACAGTGCTCCATGATTGCATCTTCCCATCGAGGAAAAAAACAACCATTTATTCAAGTCCTCTTTGAGAGCGAGGTGTGGTGGCACATGACTGAAATCCCAGTGACTCAGGAGCCTGAGGCAGTTTTTTGGCCATTTGGCAATTTGTATTACCTCTATCCTTTAGTGGCTTCCATTATTATCCTCATCAATATTTGGTGCTGTCAGATATTTTAATTCTAGACAATCTGATGTTATAAAAAAACATCTCAGCCAGGTGTGGTGGTGCACACCTTGGGAGGCTGAGGCAGGAGGATTGCAAGTTCAAAGCCAGCCTCAGCAATTTAGCAAGGCCCTGAAAAACTTAGTGAGATCCTGTCTCGAAATAAAACAAAGCGGGGGTGGGGGGCGAGCTGAGGATGTGCTTCAGTGGTTAAGCACTCCTGGGTTCAATCCCAGGTACCAAAACAAAACAAAACAAACAAATAAAAAAGAAACCCTCCTTTATGTCCTTAAGTAAGGCTTTTATAGTATTATATAGCTATACACCTTTCTTCTTAAATTTGTTACTAGATTTAAAAAATGCAGTTTTTGTTACTATTGCATATTGTGATGGCTAATTTTGTATGTCAACTTGACTGGCCTAAGGGATGCCCAGACAGCTGGTAAAACATTATTTCTGGGAGTGTCTGTGAAGATGTTTCCAGAAGAGATTAGCTTCAGTAGACTGAGTTGGATGTGATTTGTCCCACAAAGATTCATGCATTAGAAGCTTGGTCCCCAGCCCTTTGGACTGAATTACATCACCAGCTTTCCTGGTTCTCCAGGTTTCAGGTGGCTTATCATAGGCCGCCTTGGCTTCCATAATCATGTGAGCTAATTCTCCTTTTTAAGGCTGAATAATATTCCATTATATGTAATACATTTTATTTATGTATTCTTCTGTTGATGGATACTTGGGTTGCTTCCACTTTGGGGCTCTTGTGACTAATGCCATCACTGAGTTTCAACAATTATCAACAGGGAGTCAACTCTGTTTCATTTGTAACTCACCCCATTCCCCTTCTTCTGTCTAATTTTGAAGCAAACCTGAATGAGATATTTTACAAATTACATCTTCTATTTCAGTGGAGATCATTTCCAGGAAGAATCAAAACCTGATCAGAGGGCAGACAAAGAGCAAAGGCTGACACAGAGGGTGGATGGAGGAAGAAGCAGGTCAGAGAGTGGTGAAGACTCGACTGTGTCTGTGAGCTGTTCTTCCTTAGTGCCACCTCTTTCTCCCTCAAACCTCCAATGCTGAGGTCCTTGAGCAAGGAGGACTCTAAAGATCCCAGACCACAGGAACCATCTTGGTGTGGTAGACTCAAAGAAGGGCTCCATCTATTGCCTACAGCTAGGCTGTTTTGCTTTGTTGGTGAGAGGACTGGAGTCAAGCTGTGCTTTGAACTCACTGACACTGCCTTGGGAGCCAAAGTCTATTCCTGGAGAAGAGATTAGTGGAAATTCCTCAGGAAGGAACTGGCTGCCTGTGAATGCCAGGGTTCTGATGTTCATATCACTTTAAAATTGTGCTGAGCACCCAGGTATGGCACATTTTAATCAAGTTAGGTGAGCCTTTATTGAGTCATCCTCCAGAGCAGACAGAAGCTCTCTGATGGGACTCACCTTGGAGATGTGGCGCCCCTTTGCCCCTGTTTCCTTGAGAAATGAGACCAAGTGCTGAAGGGAACACAGCAGTAAATGGGGCCTTCCATTCTGTAAAGGCCTGAGTTTATCTTCCTTGGGCTCTGCAACAGGCAAACCCAGTCATTCTCACCCTTCCTTAAAGGTCCTTCAACTTATGAGCCAGGTATGGTAGTGCACACCTGTAATTCCAGCAACTCTGGAGATTGAGGCAGGAGAATCACAGCCTGAGACCATCCCAGGCAATTTAGTGAGACCTTATCTCAAAATAACAAAAATAAAATGGGCTGGGGATGCAGCTCAGTGGTAGAACATCCCTTGGTTCAATCCCCAGTATCTACCCCCCCAAAAAAGCCCTTCTACCTATGGCTCCCAGTTTTCTCTCAATATCATAAATAGCTCTTCAATGTCCCCCACAGACAGCTCAAATGTGGATTATATCTTGAGGGGTTTGTTCTTGCTGCAGAAAAATCCTTTAGTTTCTTCTTCACCAGGCCCTTGGCCCTGTCTTTTCTTTTCCACTTTGCAGTCTGAAATTTCTGACCATGTCTCAAGGAGCAGTAGTGAGGGCACTGCAGTCCAGGGTTTGGTCTTTCATGTTGTCCAGCAGGAGCAGAAGCATCTGATGCCTATTTGCCCCAGAGCCATTAGTAGACCCAGGTCCTGGACTGGAACATGAAGTGCTCTTGGTGCTAGAGAGGCAGAATCATGCACTGCAGAGTCAGGCCGCACCCATTCTCCCAGCAACTCTCTGATGAACATGGACTTATCACTTTTGGTCCCTGGGACTTGGTTTTCTGGTAAGATCAGGGAATTGAACTTCATGGTTTCTCAGGCCTCTTCAATTAAAAAAAAAAAAAAGTCACAAAACCTGGAAATCAGAAGCACCAGTGTGGTTCCAGGCCCTCCCTCAGAGATCTTTAGAGGCTCACCTGAGTCAAAGATGGAGAAAACAGAAATGGGAAGGATGTGGGAGCTCCAGATAGGATTTCCCAAGGTGGAATCTGGAAGATGACTTGACATGTATGAAAAAGTTGCCAGAGAGCCTGGAAGAGCAAATGAGAGGATGCAGCCTGAAATAAGTGGAGCTGGGCTAACTTGGAAAGATTTGTTCATAACTTTGAATAGCTACAGGCTTGGGACATCATTGAATTTGGACAACCATGAGCCCAACATGAACCTGGGACATAGAATCTTTCCTCTTTATGCATAAAGGCAGCTGCAGAGCTCAACTGGGACCCCAAGATTTAGAGACCAAGGAAGAGCTGTCAGGGACTGCAACAGAAGTGTCAGAAGAGAAGAACAGAGATTCTACCTGCCTCCATCCTCCAGACCTCACACGCATTAGAGTCACCTGCAGGGCTGGTCCCTGATAGAGTTTCTGATTTAGGTGCTCTGGGGTGGAGATAGAGAATTTGCCTCTCCTAACAAGTTCCCAGAGGATGCTGGTGCTGCAGGTCAGGAGACCACCCTTGAAAACAACTTCATTAAAGAGATCTGGGGAGATGTCACAGGCATGGTAAAGGGACCAGCCAGGGCTCCACCTTTTACCAGACAGGAGGTGCCTGCTGCACAGCCTTACAAACCCAGCTCTTTATCTGTAGGGTCGCTTGTTGCTAACATGAGAAGCAAAGATTTGATAGTTGTAAATAGCTGAGAATCAAGTCTGGCACAGAACAACTGCTCAATAAATGTTAGTTATTACTTCCTTTTTGTGTGGTGGCTGATGAATGCAAAGTCTCCGGCACAGGGAACATGCCCAGTAATCTGTTCAACACAGTAACAAAGACCCAACTAGAGTGGCCTGAACAATGAAGGGAATCTTCTCCTTCACAACCTAGAAGCCCCTAGTGACAAATCAGGGCTGCTGTGGCAGGGAGTTTTGCCAGTGACTCTTAGGACTCAGGTTTCAGGAGAGAAGGAGGGGAGGCATGAAGAGCAAAATGCAAACACTTTCTTCTTGTGAGCGTTGCCTTTTTGTTCTCAAAGAGAAGCCTTGCCTAGAGATTTTTATCAACAGCTCACTGGACAGAACTGCGTTATGTGGCCATCCCCAGCTGCCAGTGAGATGGGGAAGTTAAGGTCCTCTGCTCTCCGGACTCTATGGTGTAGATGCAGGGAGAGGAGGTTGAAGTGTGTGTTGAGAGGGCCAACCAAGGTCTCTGCCAGGTGGTGGTCCACAACTTGAAAAATATGACATGTGCAGTGAGCCAGGGAAGTCTGAGGCCTGCAAGTCACTCTGCGTTTTAACTATGCATGTTAGTGGGCGTGGGTGGGAGAGGAGGACACTGCTCTTGGAAAAGTTATATTGCTCTGGTAATTTGGGAGGAGGCCCTTTGTTCCCCACCCCTTCTCCATCTCATGTCCACCCCTAGAGCCGAGAAGCTTCCCTTGGTTCCTGTCTTTCTTGATATTCATGAGACCAGACACAATCTCAGCATTGAAGACACACTGTGGACACGTCATATCTGTAGCCTAGTCCCCAGGAAGCTTACAGTCTAGCAGGAAAAATAGCATTAAAAAATCATTTTTAAAGTCCCTTAATGAAAGTGAATTGAATCTGGTTTATTTGGTCAATAAAGAGAGGCAAATTTGTCATCAGGCTCTTTTTAGTCATCCCTAGTTCAGAATGTCTGGCATGTAGCAGGTCCTCAAAAAATACTTTTTGGACATTGAGTGACCCTCTTTCTTTGAGTACCTAGTTGATCTCCATCCTAGAATTATCAGTTTTTTCAAGTTAGAGGGCATGGCTGATTTATTTCTGTATCCTTAGTGTCTAGCTCAGCACTGGCACACAGTAGGAACTCCAGAAATATTTGTGGCATGGAATGGAATCTAGTTTATGTCTTCAATAAAGTCTGTCAAATTGGCAACTGGGCCCAAATCCTATTTGGGTGTGTACTCTCTGGCTCATTGTTGTTGAATCAGAGTCATGAATTGTTTGAAACCTCATAAACTTTTTTGTATGAGGCCACAGCCTCATCCTGGCACCAGATACACACATCTTGTCCCCATGAGATCAGTGCAGGGAGAAATTAACTCCGAGAGCCTAAGCAGGTTTAAATATCCCTGAGTGTGTGTGGCATGTCACATTGCCTGGCTGTTTTTCAAGCTGCCCTTTCCCCTTTTCATCTGCAGAAGCAGTGACTGGATACGAGGCATCGCTCTCCAACAAAGGAAGTAATGGGAAGTCTCCAGATAAATGGACCAAGTGCTTTTTAAAAAACAAAACAAAAAACCCCCTTATTTCTAGAGTCTTCTCTGACATGACAATAGCATGGCACATATACCTCTTCTATGTCTTGGTACCCACAGGGGTCTCAAGGGGGATCTTCCCTCCCTTCTTACTCTTTGAGGGGGCTTGTTTCCTAAGCCTAAAATATCTTTCTTTTAATGCTGGTGAGATGCCTAAAATATCTTTCTTTTAATGCTGGTGAGATGAAGATGCAGCAAGTGGAATATCTCCTGAAGCTCCACTTCCATCCCTGTGGTCCTTTGCTACCTGGACTAATTGGAACAGCATCACTTCTAGACATGCTCAGAAGCCACCTGCTGCCTGGCAGGCAGGAAGGGGAGGTCAGCTTGACCTGATGCTTAATCATGTCCAACTGTTTCTATGTTCCAATCCACCCACAGAAAGGACACTCAGGTATGAAAAGAACCATCTCCACATGATTAAACCGTTTCTTCAGTGTGTTAGTGTGGGAAGCAAGCTAGCTTGGAGTCTGACAGTCCTAGGTTCTATCTTAGCTCTTCTGCTTACAAGTTGTATAGTTTTGGGCAATTAATCTTTCTGAGTCTCAGTTCCTTCAAACTGTAAAATGTAGAGATGACTACTTATCTAGGATTTTCTGCAGGATTGACTTAAGGTCATTCTGATGAGTGTCTGGCAATACTCCTGACTCAAGAGAAATGCCATTATTGTTTCTCTGACTTGTACGTTGGTTGCTATGGGGTTATTCTGGGGGAAATGGTGTCACTTGGCCACAGGTGTGTATGGCCAGAAGCATTCAGCTGTCCTTTCAAAAGCTTTCAGGTTCTGCATTTACCAATTATATCCTCATTAATTCTTTATTCATTTCTCAGCCCCAGCTCCGCTTCCCCCCAGGCATCTAGAGACCCGTCCCGTCGTCTTACTGCTTACTTTTTTTTAGACACTGGTTTCTGAAGGTCTTTCCTGCCACTAAGAAGGATGAAAGAATACAAGGAACAAGAGTGTCTGACTTTTTGGAGGGAGACTGGGGGCTTTACAGGATTAGCTGACATGGCATGTAATTGCGTTTCCTCTGTTCCTTAGGGAGAGAGGAGATGTGCACTGCTGATGCTTATGAAGAGAGTGTGGATGGAATTTGCTTTACATGCCCAGAATGTCCACTGCTGGGCACTTTCTTAATGTGGCCTCAAGGGAAGTTTCATGGTAAAACTGCTGCGCCAGCCTGATGTGTGGACTCAGCTTGGCAGTCCACCCTTCTCTGTTCTGTGGAGTCGTTGGAAGGCTTCAGTCCTCTGGGCATTCTGTATGGGCACCGTTACTCAAAGATGAGAGGGAGACAGAGAGAGAGATGAGTAGGAGTAAGAGAGAATTTAAGAGACAAAGACTGAGAGACACAGAGACAGAGAAAGACAGAGGGACAGAGACTACGAGAGGCCAGAACAAAGTCTGGGAGACAAAGAGACAGAATCAGAGTCAAGAACTCAAAGAGAGACATTCCGAGACAGGACAGACAGAGGGGTGTAAGATGCAGAAAGGGAGAGCGGAGGCTGAGAAGGACTTAGAAACTGACTGAGAGGCAGAGAGAGAGAGAGAGAGAGAGAGAAAGAGAGAGAGAGAGAGAAGAGAAGCACAGCAAAGCAGAGAGAGAAACAGCAGAAGAGAGAAACACCCAGGAGAGAGAATGAGATGTAAACATTGGGGAAAGATGGAGAGAGGATGTAGACAGATGGAAACAGACTGAGTTCTACAGAGGGAGAACACTCAGAGGCAAAGCAAAGAAAAGAAAGCATCAGAGGGAGATGAGACTAAAGAGAGAAGCCAGACTTAGGGGTAGACAGGACAAAGCCAGAGGCTCAGCTGGGGGTGCGTGTGGTTTGCCCCTAGGAGTCTTCACACTGAAGTAGTGTTTTATCTCTCAGCTCCAGCTGAGGGTCATGTTCAGATGACACGTTTCAAAAAGTAGGCTGGGTGGACTTACAGGGACAGCTGGGTTTCCAACTTCAGTTTACAGCCGCCAGCCCTTTAATCCACGGGCCAAGCCTGTAGGCAAGGCCAGCAAGCTCAGGGAAGGCTCTCCCCACAGTGTCCCTTGGGACCCCAACGAGGTTTTCACAGCCCCTTACAGCCAGGGCTGAAGGAGCTAAGGGAGAGGAGTGTCTGAGGGAACACTCAGGAGCCTGCAGGAGGCTTGGAGCCTGTACCCCACAGCGGCTGGTCTGGCCCTGGCAGACCTCAGCTGTCATCTTGAGAATGTGGAATATGAGGAGCAGCCAGTCCTATGGTCAGAGCAGCGCCACCCCCCAACCCCCCACGGCTGCCAGGCCACACAGACATGTACACTTTCCACGAGGCTGGAAGAATGGCTCCTCTTAAAGCAGAGAGGACTTAGTAACTGGGGCCAGCCACTGCTAAATCTCCATGTTTCCCAGCCCAGAGAGGGCAGAGTCAGGTGGAAAATGTTTTCCCTAGGATCCCCTCTCTGGTTTCAGCATGGTACCTCTGGAGGCCCCCAAAGGCTGAGGAATCAACCTCAAATACCCCCAGGTACCAAGAAGTTTGTGTTTTTTTTTTTTTTTCCAAATTCCAGGACTCTTCCTCCTGGCCTTTTCTGGGTTCCCCCAACTCCCGCTTTTCCCCCCTCCACATGCCTATGGCAGCTGAGGCTTCTCCACTGCCCTTGCACTCCTTCTCTCGTGTTGCCAGACTTCAGGAGCTTGTCTTGGCCCCTACTGCAGGTGGCTGGCTCTCTTGCCGGCCAGAGCCAGACCCCTGGAGGGGCAGGCACTGTCTTAAGGCTGTGGGGGATGTGCTACCATCTCCCTATCTCGGTGTTAGAGAGGACAGTGATTCCTAGAAGATGCTCCCCTTGGATGCTGGGAACTCAGAGTAAAGTTTATAATATAAACAAAGCCATCTGAGAAATCAAAGCCCAAGGGTAGACTGGGAAACCCAGACCAGGCAAACTCACAGCATAATTGCATCCCTGAGTCTGTCCTCATTGCCCATGTGAGTCAACAGTGGATGGAAGCAGCCTGGTGTGCTCAGTTCACCAAAGTGTGAGCCCTGTGAGACCAGGGTGCAGTGTGTCAGCTGCATCAAATGCACCATGGGGACCAATCTGTGTGTGTCTGGGTCAGTAGGATGGCAGGGCCCTCATCAACAGTAGCAGTCTCACCTTCTGTTTCCATTGTATTTTAGTGTGTAGTGCACGTTCCCACTCGTTGTCATGTCACATTCTCTCTTCAGCTCCTAGGAGATGGGCAATCCCCCTTTTGCTCCCCAGGTGAAAGAAGTGGGGATTGGAGAGATGAGTAAGTTCTTTTTGCAGTTCAGGGTAAACCCAAGCCAAGGCCTGCCAGTGCCAGGCAAACACTACCACTATGTCACCTCCCCAGTCCATGAGTAGCTTCTTTAAGGTCACAGGTGAATGGTGCCAGAGCCATGACCCCAACCTGGATCCTAGATTCAAAATCCAGGGGCACTTTTCCACTCTGTTTGCTTTTACAAGTGAGACACTGTCCCAGCCCTGCCAGAATCCTACCTTCCTTTATTTTCCACTATAAAGGAAAGCCTGAAGCAGCAGGAAAGAGCCTGGCTGTTGTGTCTGAGAGGAGTGGACAGTCCCAGAGCCACAAAGAAAACTCCAGCCTAAGGGTTTCCTTGAACTGTCAGACCTCACAGTGTTTCCCCTGGAAACATTCAGCCCACCCTGCCCTGGCCAGAAAAAGTGTGCTATGGTCTGAATATTAATGCCCCCATGAACTCATATGTGGAAACCTCATCATTGTGATTTGTTAGTGCCTTGGCTTTGAACCCTCGGTGTGCAGAGCTGCGAGAAACAAGTTTCTAGTGTCTATGAGCCACTCAGTGGAGTGCATTTTGTTGTAGGGTCCTGAATAGACTAAGACAAGGCACAAGTGCTTGGCCATAGCATGAGCGCTGACCACAGGCTCCAGGGTGGCACAAGGGGCCTGAGGGATGAAGCGAACTTTTTTGTGTCTCATTACTGATTGTTGCTGATCTACAGGAAAGGCACTGCCTTAAGGAGTGTATCTTAGAATCAGCCATTTGCTGAAATTTCGTTAGTACTGATAAGTGCTTTCAGTTGGTTATATGGGATTTTCTAATGACAATTTTCTCTCATTTCAATAATTCTACTTCTTATTTCTGTTTTACTGCACTAACCATATATTCCAAATATTAAAGAATAGTAGTAACTGCAGATCTTTTTCTCTGATTTTAATGAGACTGTGCCTAATACTTTGTTGCTTTCATGAGCAGCATTTGTGTTAAGAATCTTTCTGTTCCTAGTTTAAAATTTTCTCAACAAGTGTTGGATGTGTGTATTCTGATGCAGATTTAGCAGATGCAAAGTGTCTTGCATCAAGGAGTGAATCAAGAAGCATTTCTGCTGGAGCGGCCCAGGGCATGGTGGCGAGTGCAAGGCTGGAGAGGAGACACAGCTCCACTATTTACCACCTCAGAGACTTTGGTGAGTCACTTAGCCTCCCTGAGCCTTAGTTACCTCATCTGTAAAAGGGGATAGGAAGGGGTTCTCCTTGCTAATTTTGTGATGATGGAGTGAGATAGTGTATATGAAGTGAAGACAAGATGGTCCCCAATAATCTTTGCCTCCTGGTATTTACAGCCTTATGAGAGCTTCTACATGGTATTAGGATTGATCTGTGTGACCAACAGACTCCAGCAAATGTGACAGTATGTCACTTCCAAGCCTAGCTCATAAAAAGGTATTAAGATTTCCTGCGTGGCCACTTTCTTCTTGGATCACTTGTTCGTGGGAAGACAGTTGCTGTGCGGTGTGCAGCCCTGTGGAGAGGTCCGTGTGGGCAAGAAACCGAGGCCTCTTGCTAATCACTGTGTGAGCCATTTTAGACATGGATCCCCCAGCCCCAGTCAAACCTTGAGAAGACTGAGCCCCAGATGACATCTTGTCTGCCAGCTCAAAGACATCAGCCAGAACCAAGCAGCCAAGTCACACCTCAATTACCAACACTCAGAAACCGTGACAGAATACGGGCTTATTGTTTTCAGCTGCTAGGTTTTAAGAGCAACTCACATAAGCACCTAGCATAAGGCAAGTGCCTGGTCAAGGTCATCTCTTTTATCAGTATTAAAATTAATGAACTTCTGAATTCCTAAGAAGTAATCTAGTTGGCCCCAACATTGAAAATCATGTAAAAGTTTGTCAAAACCTTCCATTTTTTTTCAAAAGATCTTTCTTGGATTTAAATTTTAACTATGTCAGAATCTTTATTAAGCACATTCAGCCTCAGTTATACAAAATGTTCCATGAGAATGGATGTTTTTCAAATCGCTTTACATTTTAGGGGAAATAATTTTGCTGAGTCACTTTGTTGGGTTCCTCCCATGTGGATTGAGGAGGCTGGAATAGATCTGCCCTTTTAATATGATAGCTACTTAAAGAAATTTAAATAAAAAGCCATTCAGTATCCTGGTTGTAATAGCCACATTTCAAGTGCTCAGTAGTCACATGGGGCCAGTAGCCACAGTTTCATTACCTATAGAGAATGTTTTCAGCACCACAGAAGGTTCCATTGGATTGTGCCAGTCTAGATGTCTAGCAGGGATTGGCTCATGTCGGGCAGTTGGCACAGTTCCTAGAACTTACTAGGTCCTTTCCTCCTCCTCTGAGGTACATGCAGTGGGGCCTTTGTCCTGATACAAAGAGCCAGGAGATGCAGCATCTGGTCTCAGAGAGATCTCTCCCACCTCACTTGCTTGCCATCATCTTAGATTTCTGTTTCTATCACTGTTGTCTTATCAAAGATTGAGTCCTCTATCTCCAATAACCACTTTTAGAATGACAGACGATCATCCAAGTTGGCACCTCAAAAAAGCAAAAAAAACCCCAACAACAACAACAAAAACAGCGCGAAACCTTCATCCGTCCCTACCAGGGAGTCCTTCACCTCTGTGTCTCAGACTCCTCTGACCCTAGCCTCTCTTGGAGGACTTCTCCCTCACTTGACCCTTCCCTCGCCACGTTGTGTCTCAACTGACCACTCACTCCAGGTCAGATTCTCTTGATTTGGCCATCAGAACACTTTCTGCTCCTGTTTCTTTCTATCTCTTCTGATAACGTCCTAATTCAGGCCCTCACCATCACTGTTGCATGAGTGGGCTACAGATGTTTGCTCTGTTAGGGCTCCAAGGGAAGAATGGGAATGGAGCATGACAAGGACTGATCCCTGGGAAGGAAGAGACTGATTGTGTGGGGGTACACTGAATATCCGCAAGAAAACCAGACATGGGATGTGACAGGAACCAATCAATCCATATGATATCATTTCTGATGACAAGTCATCTGGACAGTTGCCAGGTAAAAGCCGGGCCCCCAAGAATCTGCTCATCTCTTCCTGATGTTCAGTAGCGCTCCTCTCATCCCTAGCAATCAGACCCTACTTTTCCACTATTCATTCATTCCCTCACTAGTCGTTTATCTATTCAAGTAACACTTCCTGAGCCTCTACAATGCCACCGCTCTGAATGAAACTCTGTTGAACAGGATCCAGTGACAAATAAGAGGCATACTCTGCTCTCTGAGTGCAAACAATCCATTTGGAAAAGGTGTGTGTGTGTAGTTGGAAGACCAAGGGACCAAGGGACCGAGAAGGAGGCCTTATCTTCCTTGGCCTCCATCTTGCCTTTTCAAAAGGAACCTGATGAACACAGCAAGGCCACGGACAACCACAATAAGGATCCAAGGGAACACAATACGGTCATAGGGCAGGGCACAAACTGTGTCACTCTTCATGGAGGCACTGTTACTGCTCCAGGCAGGACATTTACCATGAGCTGCCTGGAGGAACAGAACCGAACTGGTGGGAGCTCTGGGAGGGAAGTCAGGAGCCAATGCTTGAGTGGCATCAAGTCCAGGAGATCCTTGCCAGCCTGGAATCAGAACGCCAGCCCAAGAAGCAGAAGCTAAGAACAGCAACAAGACAGAGAAGGGCAATTACATGGGCAAGAGATGGATATTCAGCTGGGGGCAATGGATGGTGCTGCTATGGGTTTCCACTTCCTGGTGCAGAGAGATCAGTGAGCAGGGATGAACAGACAGCCCATTTGGGGAGGGAGACATTTTTTCTTTTTTTTCTTCTTATCTACAAATCTAAACTGTAATGGGGCACAGAACCAGAATGAACAGTGGAAGTTGTAGACTCCAACTGCATTTGAACAAAAAGTGAAGATTGCTAGCACATCCAGAGCCCACTTGCAATGAAATGGCCTGTCTAGGGGTTGGTGAGTGCTATGTTTAAAACACTGGGACAGAAGGGGGGTGACTTATGTCTGGGGTGGTGGGGGAAGGGGTGGGGAGGAATTTCTGCCAACCACTGCTCTGAGGGGCTTCCAACTCTTGCCTCCTTCTGAAGTGTGGAAGGCTGTGTTTGACACAGTACCAGGGAGTCAGAGGTCTATTCAGTATTTTGAAGACAAGGCCTGACCCAGTTTAGAGTATGTGTGTGTGGTTTTTTTTTAGTCTTTCATATATTTTGGCAAAACTTTTCTTCTGTCCTCTCTCAGATCTCCAGCCTAATGGAGCATAGGTTAGCTGGGGGTCCAGGGTGGAGAGCTGGGTGGTTGAGAGTCATGTCCATGCTGGCTCCTAGCCCAGAGCATCAGGCTGGAGTGTTTCCGACATCCCTCGTGGAAGACAGGGGGAGGGGAGGGCTGGAAAGCATTATCTAGAGCAGCTGTTTGACCACATCCCTGTCAGGGCCACAGGCTCATTAAATGCCTTTGTGTGGATTAGGAAAAATGTTCTCCCCCACCTCATGTAGATCCAGTTCCTTCTGGTTGAATGAGAGGAGGCCTAGATTTCATCTCTCATTTGCTCCCTCTTGTGCAGTGGATAACTTGTACAACTGTACTCAGTGACCCTGTCCCCTATCCCCCCTACCCTCTCCAAACTACATCTCATGGGCGATGAACTCAGGACTGAGTACAGAGGAGGTGGATCAATTATTGAAAATGAATGGGCAGCTCAAGGGATTGTTTCAGCTCAGAAATCAGCCATCTAAGAAACAAAGCCACATGAAGACAGTGTCTAATATTAAGACTGATGTCTCAGCTCTTCTGGCCCTTCTCCAGAATTGCAGAGCACAGGGAGGCTGAGGATAGAAGGACATGTTCCAGGAAAAAATCCCCAGACACCTTCTTCCCTCACTAGTCCATTAAGTGCACTTACTTCTTTTCTTGAACTTAAATACTTATGTGTTAAATAGTTTTTGATTTATGTATATGTTTTATGTATCTGTCCATAATCCCATCCTCTGTCTTGAATTCCAGACTCCTAGAAAGTGCAGACTGTGCATTACTTGAGTAATCTTGCTCCGTGTAGTGCCTGGCATACTGCCACCTGGTGCTTTTAAATACGAATAATAGTAAAGTTCAAATTCCTCACCCTGGCATTCCAGACTTTCCATTATGGCTCCTTGACCTATTCCCCCTCCCCACCCACAAGATTCTGTTTCAACATCCTGTAAAACAGCCAAGCTTGTCGACATTTCTTGGGCATCTCATCTTCATGACTTATCTCAAGCTGCTTCTTTGATTGGCATAGCCCTTCCCCTTCTGCCTGTCCCTGAATTTCCAAATCCAACCCCATATCGGAGGCTCAACTCTAATTCTCTTCCTGGTGACAGCTTTCCCCATTCTTCGTGTAGGAGTGCTCCTGTGTCTTTGCTCTTCTGTGGCACTTCAACTTTGTATGGCTTTCCTAATGTCTTACCCTGTATTGTTGCTTTTTGAATAAGTAACGGCTTCTTTTCCATTCTGGAACTCTGAGGACAGAGGCTGTATCCATCTTCCTCTCTGGAGGGTTCACTCCAGGGCTGGACACTTAGAATTCAGCTCTGTGGCCTGAAAAGTCCCATCCAAGCTCTGAATCTCCATTTGCTCTTCAGCAGTGAGGGATTGGAAGAGATGATCTCTGAGGCCCATGGTGGCTCTGGTCTCTAGCTTAGCAAGCGCTCTCTGAATAAATACAAGGTTAAAAAGAGGGCAGCCCCCCTGCAAGATGAGGGAGTGTTTGGGGAACTTATTATTTATAGATGGCTTAAATTCTCTCATTGCCAAGAAGTTGGAAATTCAAACTAGCTAGTCCCATGCACCAGATTTTTCTCTTCCTGTGAATGGGAATGGTATTGAGTGACTCAGAGAGTAGTTGGCACAAAGATACAATCTCTGCTCTGCAGAGTTGGCAACTAAGGGTTTCTCCTGCAGCATCCCTTCCTCCCCTCATGAAGCAAATGTGTAGTTCACTACGCCTGTGACAGCCAGAGCGGCCATACTAGTTGAGGCCCAGGCCTTCTGCCTGGAGCCTCGGATGGCACATGTAGTGTAGCCCCATAGCAAAGGAGCCACCTGTCAAGCACTGAGGTCCTGAACTCAATCTATTTTTGACAATAATTATTAAGCATTTGTAAGACTTGGGCACACTGGCAAATCTTTCTAAAATAGGCCCTAGATCATCTCCCCAGGGTCCTGGCAGTGACTCAGCTCTATGTACAGTAGCCATGATTCAGAGTATGTGGGCACCCAGGGCCTGTGGGTGACTCTTGGCAGCTGTTCAGCACTCCCTGCTCTAACCCAGAGGATCACACAGTCCAGGAGAGGAGGTACTCACACTCCACACCCTCAGTCTTCCAGACTGCCACTGTCACCCAAGCCAAGGGCATTTGGCAGGAAAACTCCAGAGCTAGGAAGGGAGATACCCTGGGACTCTGATGGACCAGTGTGGGAGCAGAGGTCAACCGAAGGACTGAGAGAATGAGGAAAAGAGGTCCGGAGGTGGGAGGAGAGGGAACGGGGAATGCCCAGCTAAGAGGTCCAGCCAGGAGTCCTGGGCTTCTGGCCCAGCTGGGCTGCTGACTCACGGAAGGCTCTTAATCTCCTATGGAGGGCAGACCCAGCTCCTGGGAGCCTGCGGGGCTTAGTGGTATTTGTACAGCTACAGAAGAGGGACCTGTGGGCTGGCACGAAGCCCTGCCTGACCAAGGACATGAGGGTGGGGTAGCAGGGCAGGGTGCAAGAGAGAATGAAAGGAAGGAGTAAGTCTACACCACCCCACTATGGGAGTGTGTGCAGAGGATCTGGCAGAGAGACAGAACCTGGATGGGGACAGGGGAGAGTTAGGCAATCCAGCACCATGAGACCAGTCCAGACTGAAGACTTGGTTTGGGAAGAGATGGGCTATACATTTTTCCGTTTTCATAGCTAGGTCTAAGACTTCCATTTTAGGTGGGCAAGTGGCACATGCCTGTAATCCCAGCAACTTTGAAGCTAAGGCGGGAGGGTTTCAAATTTGAGGCCATTAGTGAAACTTTGTCTCAAAATTAAAAATTTAAAAAGGGTTGGGGATATGGCCTGGCAGGATATGGCTTGCCAAGCACTCATATTACCCTTGGTTTAATCCCCAGCATCACTCCCCAAACAAAACACCCTTCCATTTTCTCAGTAAAATAGAGCAGACCTGCTCAGAGGTTTCGGAATCAAATACGTTGAGTACATGCCCAGAAACTCAGGGTCCACTGCTGAAAACATCTCACTTTCTGCCCTTCTACACCAGCTCCTGCTTTCTGAGGGTCTCAGGAGTCACTTAATTCTCTTCTTTGTCTCATTATACAAATATGAGATGGGAATATAAATGTCCCCCTTTGACCTGCCTCTCCAAATGCTGAATGATGAGTAGAGACCCAGCAAGGGGCTTATTGCATTCCTAGGATCTACATAAAATGCTGATTCTCGGCACAAAATGTGTAGAATAGAGATAATGTTGTTTGAAATATTTTCAGAAGTGTTTCTATATCCTATGTATCTTGTTGCTCTGGGAATTCCTGTTTTATTAGCAGGAGAGTTTCAATGCTTCAGGGGAAAGACACATATCTGCCATTTGCTGAGGTTTCACTGTCAAATTAGATTTTTGTGAGTCTCTAAAGTAACCATAGTCCTGAAAGCCAAGTGCTAAGGATACAGGATTCTCAAAAGACCTGAAGAATCAGATCATAGACTTTTCTATATGAGAAATCCCTGCAAGGCAGGAAGAGGGTAGGCAAGCCCACCCCTTTTATTTCTAATGATCATGGGGAAAAGGGAGACAGAGGGTGGGGACTGGGCAGTCAGAGAGGCACATGTTTTTGTCTTTCCACCCTGGTTCCAGTCTTGGGGGAGATATATTTGGAGTGGAACACTATCCAATTTTAGATATCTGTAGGGATTCCCTACACCAACTTGGGGGCACGTGTGGCCCCATCAAAGGAAATGCAGTGTAGCATGGCCAATTCTGAGCTCCTTGAAGCTGATAAGAACCTTAACCAAAAGTCCATCTGGGAGCTTGGGAGTGGGACATGGTGAGTGTCTGGCACTGTCACCAAGAACAGACTGCCTAGGTAAGTCTGCATGTAAATCCAGCCAGACCTCAGGACTTTGGGGTACTTAGAGGAAATCCTAGAGGGGCCAAGTCAGCACAGAGACAACTGAGCCTGGCCAAATTGCAGCAGACGTTGGCAGACCATCCATCCGTTACCTAGGGCCCAATGTGACTGGCAGTTGTTAACTGTGGATGCACAAAAGACTCACCTGGGGATGAATCTCCCAAGCTCAGGCTCCATACCCAAAGGTCTGAGTTTAATTGGTCTGGCATTGGTGTATTTGAACCCCCTCCCCCTCAGCTGGCTTACAAACTGGGGAAGTGAAGTGCTTCCTTCAAGAATAGAAATCCCTGCCACCCCAGGGTGAGGAGGAGGCAAATGAGGTGCCCAGGATGCAGCATTTAAGAGGCACTCGCTATCCAGGTCATATGGATGCAGTGTAGAGCCCTAGATGCCTCACCTAGTCCTGGTCCCCCTTGATTCTCCTTTCCAAGTAGTCCCTGCCCTGGGCCTGAGTTAAAGAGGTAACCTAGTCTGTGAGTCCCTCTGCTTTAGAAGGCACCCGAAGGTAGCCCATGAGTGTCCTGGGGTCAAGAGACCATTGGCGGATGGACTTGAGCAGAGAGTAGACAGAAAATCCAAAAATGAACAGATCACATTGTCACCTTAAGTGCTTAGCTAGTTTCCGGAAAGAGAATGACATGACATGACTGTTGACTGCCAAATACAGCTGAATCATTTCTGCCAGCTCTCTGGAGCCAGGACTCTTTGGTTGAACTCATTGTGGAGGAGGGTGGACTACATCCAGGGTTCTTCAGAAAGGAATTTGAGTTACACAAATCAATGTGTGTTCATGTTCTGTTACAGTCACAAAGAAAGATAATGCGTGCCTGCCTCCAAGTAACACGTGGGCAACGCTTCGGAGGCCCCTGCTCAGCTCTTGTTAGCTCATCATCTGTCTCACCCAGAACACAGGCTCAGCAGTGGTGAATCAGAAATGACACTATGGAAACTTTCTGGGGGGCATTAGGAACTGATTAGTTTGTTAGTGGGAGCTCAGGGCTGCAGTGAATAGTCCAGTTCTGTGCAAAAACTCAGGGCTTTACACACTAGAACAAATGAGTCCTTGATAAATTATAAGTGACCTTTGTTTTCTTCTGCCCTGGCCTCCCCTCTACTCCCTCCTTCCTTCATTTGGATCCTCCAGAAGGAAACCTGACCTGACCCTGTCAATGGTACTGGACACCCAAAGCCATGATAGGAGCTGCTATGGGGCTGACCTATGTTTTAACCCAAAGTCTTTCTTACAGGAGTGGGAACAAGGACCTGGCCTTTAGGAGCAGTGCCATGTCCTTGACTATGTCAAATCACCTTTTAAAGCCTGATTCTGTTTCTCTTCTCTCCTTTTTTCTCAGTGTGGATGATGGTAGGGAAAACTGCCAGAGACAGTAGGGGAAGAGCAGGTGAGTATTGGATCAAAGACCATTCACTGACTCGCTCCTAACTCCCACTCAGGTCCCTGCCAGCTTCTGGTCCTAGGTCACAAATCTCAGAATTGGAACCAACTGCCTTTAGGATAATAATTGGAGGTCTGGATTCCCTCCATGATGGCTCAGCCAGATCTGCTGGCAGAGGGGACCTGCTTGTTCTCTGAACTGTTGGTGGCTAACATGTGGGCAATACTGAGACTTGAATGAACTTAAGTTGAGGAGTCCTTTCTCTATCATGATTTCTCCTGAGAGCAGCCACAGCAGCAGCAGAAGCAATGACCCATAACACTCAAGCTTTCTTCCTTACCCATTTGCTGGGATCTATTTATCTCTTATTATAGCCAGCAGCTAATCCATCTGTAAGACACCTGGTCTTGATTTAATTAATGTGCCAAGCAAAGGAGCATCAGGCAGGTAAAATTCTGTAATTAGCAACAATCTCTTAAGATTTTCTTTGTTGGATCCCCACTCTTCCCTTTCCAGGAAGTGGGAGGGGATGAAAAGTAGCCAAAGGCACACAGGATTTAATTCCTTCTTGAGTAATTGCTCCAGAAAGCCGTCTAAAAAATTTGCTGGCTGTTTAACTCAGCAATTTGAACTTGCATTTAGGAACATCATCAAATTGTAAATGCTTTGATCCTTTTTATGCTTCTGTGCATACAGAAAACCTAGTGCACCAATTGCTATGCCCTCTTGTCAGAAGTATTAGAAACTCTTGGCCCATGGCCATGGGTGAGAGGTTTGAGAAGGGCTGGCTTTGTTGGAGAAGGAAACAGTTAGATGCCCTGGAGCGAACATGGAAAGAGGAGCCAGGAGGCCAGAATGCTGGCTCCTGTTCCCCAGTGGCTCATGAGATGACACAGGGCAGGACATGTCCCTTCATTTTCTAGTCTTTAAAATAAGGGGGTGGGGTCAGATGGTTTTCAAATTTTGAAGTTCTGCTTTCCCAAACTCCAAAGTTCTGCCATTTTTTGCTTCTAGGAAATGCATTCCTCTCTCACACCACAAAACCAGAGCTGAGGTGGGTTAGGCAGAGGCAAAGGGAACTAGATAATGAAATTTGTTCTTCAGGTTTGGTTATCAAAACATTTAAGGAAAAGATGAACAACTGGATTATAAGATTCCTTTGAACAGTGGTATTCTTTGGATAGGTTGTAGAACCTGCAGCCACAGAGAAAAGCAAAGTTAACTTCCCTCTGGGGGTTTGTAGGGCACCTGTGACCTCAGCCTTAATCAGCATCATATGTTCTCTGATAGCACTAGAAAACCACAAGGGGTTTAGGCAACCACCCAAGTTAAACCAGTGCCAGTGCCTTCCATGCCACTGCATGCTCTTCTACAGGGGAAGGAGGGCAACAGTGGGGGAACTGGGAAGGTGACCTGTTCTTTCATTTCTAAAATCCATGCATTTGTTAAGTCGATGCTTGTGCCTGCAGTGGGCCCTTAGGGAAACAGTAGGAATTAGACATGAAGCACAGCTCAGAAGCTGTCAATGGTTTTTCTGATCTTCCACACTTGCTTCTTTGGCACTTTGGGATTATGCTGTAGACCTGAAACAAGAGAAAGTCATTCATAAGGAGACTTATCTTTCAACTCTAAATGAGCCTGGATGGCCATAGGTCCTTAACTAAGTAATAACTAGTCTTCTTCTGTCTGTAAGGCTCAATGCCACCTTGTCTGCGAAGCCTCTCCTGATATCCCCAGGCAGATGAGATCTCTCTGTTTTCTTGTTGTTTACAGCACTTGGCTGCTTCCACATTGTTGGTTATGCACACCCAAACTTGTCCTATTTTTTTATTCTGTGACTTTTTCTTCTTTAGACTGGGTTCCTCAAGGGCATGAACTACTGAGGCACAGCAAAGGTGAGATCTTGTGGAATGGTCCAAATGCTGGCTGTGTGAGACCATTCCTGAGTGTGAGTAAGGAGTGTGAGGATGGTGGTTTTGCCTTTCCAGGTCTTTTCCAGGCTATGTGTTTTTAGTTTTGTGAACTTATCTCCAGGGTTATGAGTTGTCATACCATCCTGCAGTCTTTTCTCTAAATAGATTTCGCAGGTTACTCTGATCTAAACCAGGATTAACATTCTCCTTTGTTCTGGATAGTCTACCAGTTTGAATGCAGTTAAAGACCCCATTAGCATTTTTGTGCTAACTTCATACCATTGACTCATGAAATGTGGAGTCCACAAAAATGCTTCAATCTTGTTATACCAACTGCATCCAAACTCCCCATCCCCTACGTTAGTGATTATTATTTTATTTTGTTTCTTTGACTCATACTTGGGACTTTGTATTTCTCCATACCTGATTTCAGGTAAACTTTCATCAGTTGATACATGAAGGGCTGAGCTCATAGTAAGATGCAGAAGGCTGAGTGTGAGCACCTGCATGTGTGCATGCTGCTGTGGGTTGGCCTCCATCCTTAGCCGTGTGCCCAGAGACGTATGAGTACTTCCAGCGCTGGCAACCCTAGGGATTGCTCATTGTTGTTGGAGCAGGCTGGGTTTATTTTTGTAACAAGTATTTACTGCAGAGCAGCCTAGCAGAACCTCCTGGGTTTCACAACTCTTCCGGCTCTATTACATACACAGAATGATGCCAGGCTGGCTCCCATCCTCTCTTCCATGCCCATAGAGATGCCTGCTGGGAACCAGAGCATCGGGTTCAGGCTCAGTGCCCAGCATCTGACCACAGGGCTCATGGAGACCCCCTGTGGGGACATTAGAGGGCAGAGCCATCTCACCCCCAAATAGATGAGAAGGGAAGGCAAGTCTTTTAGTCTCTTTAGCACCTGGGGGTAAAATAGCACCTGTTTATATAGTCATTGGAGTCCAACGCCTCCTGGAGAGGGATAAATTCAGGCTACAGCCCAGTCCCCAAGCTTCATCTTACTCTGTGTTCTCTTCCTTTGCTTGTATTGGCCTAGGAGAGGCCAGGGGAAGCATAGCCCCATCTCTCCAGCTTCCCCCTTACCCTGCGTCACTGTTCAAAGTCCTTGGTTGGCTCCTGCTAGCATAGGTTCCATTCCTGCCACTCTCTTCACAAAATTGACACACCTTGGCGTTCCCCTTCTCTTCACCTATTGCCAAAATCCCTTGTATATTTTGGGACTTGGCTCAAACAAGTGCCTAAATGAAGCTTCCCTCTATTCTTCCAGTGATTGTAAACTTTATCTTTTCTGTGCTGCTCTCTTTTCAGCATTTGAGGGGAGCCTGTCCCTGTAGGCCTGGCGGGGTCCATCATGGAGAAGCTGTTGCACTTGGTACTTGAACTTGTCTTCCATGGACCCTATTTTGCTTTGCTCCCATCTAGTCTATTTCTGTGGCAGACTCCTCGGTGGCCCTCAACATAAATTCTTCACCTTTTCTATATCAGTAGAAATTTTAGCACGGCAAATGGACACCCAGATAAATACTACAAACCCCAGCATCCCTTGTAGCTAGGTGTGGCCACGTGACCCAGTTCTGGTCATGGGATGTGAGTGGAAGTGGTGAGTGCAATACCTCACTCCTTTTCTTTTTTAAAAGAAAGAAGCCTGCCCCTCTATAGTTCCTTTCCCCCTTCATATGGGTCTGAAAGTAGATATGGTGGTAAGTGTGGTTCCAATGCAAATGAGGACAATGGCCTAGAGATAATGGAGCAAGAAAAGAAGCCTGAGCAGGGCCATTTAATCAGCTCAGATTTTACTTGAGAAACACACTTCTATATTGTTTAAGCCACAGAAACTCTGGGTTCTTTGTTGCATGTAGCTAAACCTGCATCTTAACTAATATGGCATCCTACCCCACTAATTCTTGGCTTCCCCATCTGCTTTTGTCCTTCCCTGTACCTCTAAATCTCAGCCCACTGCCTTGTCGCCCAGCTTCTTGGTTTTTCCCTCCACACTGGACCTGACCCAACCTCTTTTTTTTTTTTTTTTTTTTTTAATATTTTGGCTTTTTAGTTGTAGGTGGACACAATACCTTTATTTTATTTTTACGTGGTGCTGAGGATTGAACCCAGGACCTCACACATGCTAGGCTAGCAGTCTATCACTGAGCCACAACCCCAGCCTCCTGATCCAACCTCTTGAGGCAGCCTTGGATCCTTTCTCTGGCACTGCCCCAAAAGGCAAACTTGGTGGGTTCAGGGTGGTGATGGTTAACTGGCATTTCTAGATTCTGTTTATCCTCTGGTTCCAACCTCTGCTACTTGGGTGTTAGGTATCAACCACTTACTGCCCCCTTGTCTTGCCCACTTGGTCTCCCAGCAACTTGTCCATAGCAGATCCTTAGTCAAAGTGTGTAGATTCACATCTTGGCATTTCTAGAGTGCCACATTGGATCCTGGATGGTACTCAATGCTGTGGGCTTATTACTAGCTTTTCCCAGTTATGGAAGCCTTCCCAGCTGGAAAAGGCAATTGGATCAATAAATCAGTTTGCCAAATGCTTCTTCATTGGGCTTCTTCCAAGAAGTTTTCCTCTCTATCAAAGAAGGGAGGGTTATGGCATTCAGCCCTACTCCATCCCCTATCACTTTAGCTTCCCAGAGCTGTGTTCCATTACTGTTGACCTGTAAGTGTTAATTAAACAAGCCCAGAGCAAGGTAAATCTCAGTTTGAGAACAAAGAACATATTTCCTGTAACATCAAAAATAACTTGTTTCCATGGAGCTAAGTAGGAAAATTAACTGGGAAATACACAAGGATCCCGTAATTAAGTAGCTAATAAGAGGACAGGTACACCTTCTGTACTAGACTTTCCTTCTTTTTAGCACTTATTTGTCTTTTTAACTCATCTTTCCTTGACCATAGAGAACTTTTTTTTAAAATTGATAAAAGTAATAGAAGTGAGCAGGAAAGACCAGATCATTCTAGGACCATGCTGGCTGCAATGCAGCTCTTCCTTCTTTCTCTCCATTCCCAAGCCCGGGTTTATTGGCTCTGCTAAGTCAAACAGCTACTGACACCCATGGGCAATTGGATAAAATGGAACATGAAGCTCTGACAGAGTCAGTTTCAGAGGTTCAGTCTGTAGTTGGCTTTCCTCTGCCACACCTTTCTGCCATGATGTTCTGGGCCTGAGGTGAGACAGAATGTCATGGTGGAAAGGTGTGGCAGAGGAAAGCTGCTCAGTTCAAGACATCCAGGAAGCAGAGGGAGAACCTGTACTAGACTTTCAAGGGAGCCAGAAGAATGGTGCCCTGTGCTAAAGGGTACAGTTTCACCTTTAGAAGTGGAATCAAGACAAGGGAAAGGTATTGATTGAGTTGTTTTTTTTTTTTTTTTTTGGAACCAGGGATTAAACTCAGGGACGCTTGGCCATTGAGCCACATGCCACATCCCCAGCCCTATTTTGTATTTTGTTTACACTGAGTTGCTTAGGGCCTCGCTAAGTTGCTGAGGCTGACTTTGAACTCGCGATCCTCCTGACTCAGCCTCCCAAGTCGCTTGGATTACAGGCGTGTGCCACTATGCCCGGCCATTGATTGAGTTTTGAGAGGCCTTACCTTACCCTCTTCTGGTGACCAGTGTGACCAGTGTGGAGTGAGAACTTGGGAGCCATTTGGCATAGAAGATAGAACTTCAGCTTTGAAACATAAAAATTGTGTCTCAAGTACAAGTTCTGCCACTTTCTGCTTCCTGAGCAGCCCTAAACTAGTTCCTGAAGTTTTCTGAACTCATCTTCTTGATGGGAAGAGCAGATAAGATGCTCCCCATGTTTCTTCCAGCCATAGCATTCTGGGAATCTGATGGTCTCTAATGGTCATCATGGTCATCTGCTTCCTGGCTTTCTTCAACAACTCTCTGCCCCAGCTTGCCACCCACACATTCTGATGCATTTCCTCACTCCTCCCAGCCATCTGCTCCTCCTGCCGCTGGATTAGAGAACCAAGCACACTCAGAGTTTCCCATAAACACAGAACCCCATTCACAGCAAAAAGGGATGAGGAGGCAGAAGCAGCTCAGGATCCCAGTTGCTATGAGTGAGTCTGGCTCCTTGGACACCTCATTATTGACTCCCTGTCCTGGGCCCCGTTCCTTGCAGGAAAAGGTGGCTCAGACCCTTTCAAAAATTTCAATGTTTATTTTTTTTTTTTTAGGACTCCAAGTTATTTTTATTTTATTTTATTTTTCTGACCAGTTCCAAAGTTTTGCCAGACATCCTTCCCACCTCATTCACTCAGCAACAAATACCATCCTTAGTTTCTCCTTTTTTCCTACCTGAATGAATGGGCTACTACTGAATCCCAAAGGAAATGGTATCAAAATAGTCAATATTTAGATCCTGCTTGCTTTCTCCCCGCACACTTTCTCAAATACGATTAGCTACTATACCAGTTCAGCTTCATTTAATTAAATTCCTGTTTGCTCCTGTGGCAGACGGAAAAATTAGACAATAGTCTCATCAATAGAGAGACTTTTTCCCCACTCCTTTTTAAAAAAATTATAGTAGGACATAATAGCATAAATTCTACCATTTTTCCCATTTTCAAATATGTATTTCTGTGGCATTAAGTACCTTCATATTGTTGTGCCACCATCACCTCCATTCATCTCTAGAACTTTTCCAACTTGCAAAACTGAAACCCTGTACATGTTAAACACTAACTTTCCCTTTTTTTCTCCCCTCAGCCACTGGCAACCACCATTCTACTTTCTGTCTCTAGAAATTGGACTTCTCTTGGAATTTTATACAATTTCTCTTTTGTAACTGGCTTACTTCACTTACCACGATAACTTCAAGTTTCACCCATGTTGTAGCATATGTCAGAATTTTCTTCCATTTTAAGATGGAATGATGGATATTTCATTGCATTTACATACCACACTTTGTTTATTCATGTGTCTGTCACTACATTGGGTTGCTTCCATCTTTTTTTGCTATTTGTAGCAAAAAAATACCTATGAAATGTGATTGTACAAATATCTGTTTGAGTCCCTGTGTTCAATTCTTTAGGGCTTATACCCTCTGAATGCGGAATCATAGTATTTCTGTTTACTTTTTTGAGGAGTCACTGTACTGTTCTCCATAGTGGCTGCACCCCTTTGACATTCACCACCAACACACAAGTCTTCCAATTTTTCCATACTCTTACCAACACTTGCTATTTTCTGTTTGTTGTGGGCTTTTTCCCTAATAACCATCCTAATGGGTGTGAAGTGGTATGTCATGGTTTTTATTTGTATTTTCCTAATAATTAGTAATGTTGCACATCTTTTTGTGTGTTTATTGGCCATTTATACATCTTTGGAGAGATATCTCATCAAGTTCTCTGTTACTTGAGTCAGGGATGGCCATTAGAGTGACCAACGGTCCTCATTTATCCAAGGCTTTCCCAGGTTTTGTACTGAGAATCCTGCCTCCTGAGAAGTTGCTCCATTATGGGCAAACTGGGATAGTCGGTCACCCTGGCTGGCCCTGAATCTTGCTTTTTGATGAACAGAATGCTTTGCAAGTGACAAGGTATATCCAAGCCTCATCTCAAGGGGCTATGTAGCTTCCTTTCTTGCTGCTTTTGGAAATCTTCTGCCACATGAACAACCCATGCTAGCCTACTGGTTGATGTGAGACATGAGGCCTGGTCAGCCCAAAACTCTTGCTAATACCCTTCTAGCTGCCAGACATGTGAATGGGGCCATCCTCAGTCATTTAACTGCCAGCCAAACTGTCAGCTGACCACAGATGCACAAGAGCCTAGCAGAGCTCCATCAGGCCTGGCCTAGAGCAGGACTGCCTGCCAGTCCATAGGACTGTGAACTAAATAAATGATTGCTGCCTTAAGCCACTAAGTTTGGGGATAATTTGTTAAACAGTTAAAATCATTTCATACAGCTTCACATAAAAGATATTATGGCCATTGTTCCCATAAGGTTTTGCCGTAGACAGGACTCTTCTCTGCACCCAGTGCCCCTTTTCAATTATTCTTAGTGGGAAAAGCTTCACCTACTCCTTTATTCCATCCTGTCCCTGAAGGAGCCCAGAGGCTATACACTCTCTGAAAGCAAATGAAAGAGAAAGTAAAAGAAACTGAGACAGACCTCAGCAGATCAGCGATGCTTTATTAAGCAGTGGAGGGGTGAATTTTAGGAGGAAAATGGCAACTGGTTACAATAGGGGTCTGAGTTTTATAGGATTCAGTGAGACTGAATCATAGAGGAATGTGTCCATTAGGCAGTCAGGGGGAACAGTTGGAGATATAGGAAACTGTGAAAGTCCAGAGCCCATTGTTCTTTTCTCCCTAGGGGTTGTTGTTTTCCATATTCTTCAGACTCTCTGCCAATATCTTTGTCCCTCCCCTCATCATTCAGTTTTTACTACACAAAGACAGATGAGCTCATTAGATTCAGTAAGAGCCCTCTCTGCACACCATAGGTGGCCACTTTTTCTTACAGTTCCCTTTTTTCTCTTATCTCTTTCTCTCTCTTCTTGATGATGCACACCTGGAGAATTTCTGACTTGCTTGACATGCTTTTCTCCAGTTGGCGGAAGCTTCTGCAACAACATTCTTGTTCAGCTTGCTTGGTTCTCTGGAAAGCTATGATGGAGATGAACTGTTTTGACACAAGAACCTTATCACTGCTATCTGTACAGCTGTTCCAGAACTGTTCAGACTGTCTTGTTCTGGAAACTTGAGGTCAAGACTATCAGGAGTCTTCTTATACAGGAAGTCTGTTTCTTGTTGGAACTTTCTGATTCTTAACCCTGTCAAGAAGCAATTGAGCTCTTGTTGTCTGATGACAAAGGCCCAGACAATGTTTCTTTTTCATCTAATCACGTTTTGATGAGCCCTTGTACCTGTAGTGGGTTGCATTGCTGCCCCAGGGATTTGGGTGGTGGAGCCTATTCTTAGCCTCGGATTGAAGAGAATTCCATTTTAGAACTCTTTCCCAGTTCTGGATCAACAAAGATAGATCCATGGACATATCAGAACTCGAAGGTCTTTAGAAATCAACTGGTCCAATAGTACCATTTTACTGAGAAAATGACCTGCTCAAGGCTCCTGAGGAGGTGGTGACAAAGCCAGGGCTAAAATGATGGCCCTCTAACCTCTAGTTTGATGCTGTCTCAGATATTCATTGTAGTGGTCTCCAGCTACTTTCTAATAGGCTGTAGGCTTTGACTGATTTCTGAAAAGTGGGTTAGAAGAAGGGAAAGGAAATGAGGATTTCCTGAAGACTAGTCTGCTGGGCAGCAGGAGTGTAGGGCAGAAGGCAGTACCTTCAAGGACAGAGGTCTTAGAAAGGCTCCTCTTGTCTTCTCCTTGCTGAAAACATCCACAGGGGAGAAACTCAACTTAAAAAGGGAAAGGAATCAAGTCCTTTACCAGGCTAGGAAGGAACAACTACCAGAACACCCCATCTTCCCCACCTTTCAATATTATTTAGTAAACATGTTTCTTATGAACACACACTTTTCCAGAGAAGAAATCCATTGCATATTAAATCTCTGCCTTTCTATTCATTTCCTTTTGACACGATAATTTTTCATTGTGTGAATATAACATTTTCAGTTTATTTTTTCTTTAACATCATTTCATATTGAGTTTTGTGTGTGTCAAGTCTTCATGTTTGTCAGTTTTAATTGGAAAACTACAATGTGAGTGCATCATAATTGACTTTCCAATTTGCCTCCTGTTGAATACTTGCACTATTTTTAATTCATTAGTATTAATAACATCAAGATGTTTATTTTTATATCAGGAGCTCTTTTTTCCCCTTGGGTGTATATATTCAGGGTGTGCTTCCCGAAGTGGAATTATTTGATCACAACTAGGCCTCAACTCTTACTAATACCAGATTCCTCTCCAGAAAGATGCGACCAATTTGTAGGGCCTCCAACTCCATTTAAATTTGTTGTTTCTCCCAGCACACAACTGTGCTATTATTGAGTTTTGTCATATTCATTTTGCCGTATCAGTTGGGGAAGCTGAAATAGTTCAGGAAAGGTATGGAGAGAAAAGATTTGTGAGAAGAAACCAAGAAGCAGAACTTGCCACAAGCTAAAACCAATGCTCGTGGCTAAATGAATGAGGTTCATCTTTAATGGTCACATGTGCAGGGTATATGGTGGGCTGTCTGGGGTAGAAAATTCAGGGTCAAGGTGGACACCAGTTTACCAAATGTTCAGGAGAGCCCATGATTGATTCCTAGTTTTGCATTCTTTCCATTTTAGCCAGGTTTTACATTCTTCCCTAGACAGTTTACTGTTTGAAGTACTTTTGTGCAATATCTTTGATTCCTTTTCCAGAGGTATCTTTACTCTGCTACAATGTTTGGATGTTTTGTCCTTCAAGGGTGTATGTGTTGGAAGCTTGTCCCTCGGTGTGGCAATGTGGGAAATGGTGGGACCTTTAAGAGGTGGAACCTCATGGGAGGTTACAGGACTGGTGTCCCCTCCTTACTCTGGCTTCCTGCCATGTGATTTCTTTCTCTTGCATATGCTCCTGCCATTGTGGTGCCATCTGCCATGAGGTGATGCAGTTAAGGGGACCCTTGCCAGAACCAGCACTACGTTGTGTGGACTTTCTTTAAAACTGCAAGCTAAATAATCCTCTTTCCTCATAAGTAACCTCAGTATTTTATTATACTAAGAAAATATGGATGAATACACCTGCTTTTGTAGGTTATAAGGAGCATAAGTACTTTTCCATTCTAGTTTCTCCTTACACAGACCCATGGCTCACAAGAAGGCACAGCAAAGTGGTTCAGAAGTGTGTGTCATTATTGGGAAATCAGCTCTTTCTGATTGTGTTTGATCTGTCAAGTTGCATAGCTTAACTGAGCTCCTCGGAAGCCCCAGGTAGAAAGTAGTGACCAGCGAACAGAAAATGATGGACTAGAGAGAGAACCTTGATATTCAGCCCATACCCATCTCTGCCTTTGTGCACCTTTCCTTACCTTCATACAACTTTTTTTGTGGACATCTTACATCCCCATGTACTAGATCTTAAGGCTTCTAAATGGACTCTGCCTAAGCACCCACACTACCATCTTAAATCACATCACAGCCTGCTTCCTTTCTTTACTTATTCTGAAAGAAAGGAACCATCTCATCCCTTTTGTACCTCCCTCAACTCCAGAAAGGCTGACACTGGATTGAGCCCTCCTACATCCCTTAGAACAAGTACCCGAAATGTCCACTGAAGGGTCTTTTGCCAAGCTTGCCTTTGCTTAAGACACAGTGGTCAGTCTCTGAAGCAGCCAGTAGAAGCTCTGAATGCTGGCCATTACACTTAAAAGAGCTAAAGGAAACAGAAGGATACTTAAGCTCTCAAAACATATCTAGAGCACAAAGAACAGGTGATACTAAGGCCTCCTCTGGAGTGGTCCTTAGGTGCAGAGAGGCAAAGTAGGAAGGCCTTCAGGGGGTCAGGAGAGCCACCTGAGTCAAACAAGGCCACTTCCCAGGCCCTCTTGGGCTCCCAAGGGAGCAGTAGATATGGGCCTCCTTGTACCCCGGGGTAGGGGTCAGCCTGGGTCAAGCAATCAGACTGTTTACCACTCTTGGGTAAACACATGAAGCCAACAGCCAGAACTGTGTAGAGCTGCAGGAAGGAAGGAACACCATCCCTACAAATCAGGTGAAAATGTCTGTACTCAAGTCAATTAACTTAGACGTAAGAGTCTTGGAGAAAAAGAAGAATCATGAACATGAGGACGAGAAGCAGATAAGGATGAGAGCAGCATCCTCTCAGCAGCTGACAGCTGGGTCCAAGGCTCTGGCCCAAACAAAGCCAGCATATGAAGTTCAAATCACTTGAACTAAACTTACTTTAAAAAATCATGGAAGGTCAGGACAGGGAAAGAACTAGATCAATGCTAGGAGAGTTGTTTGGAAAAAATCAGAGTTTATTCTTTTGACCTTGTGGTCCGTGGTAAGGAGAAGACAAAAATTCACGGTTTGACCTGTGCCTTAGGGAGGCCTTGGCCCCATCAAAGAGCAGATTCTGCATTTGGAAAGTCTTGGCCCTCTCCTTGAACTCTGTGTTCAAGGTTTTGGTGGTGAGTCACCTCATTCCCCCTCACCAGCCTGTCTTTTCCCATTAGTCTGACGTGTCTGAACCCGTGCGCACCTCCAGAGCTGGAGCACCCGTCATCTTCACACCATGGGTGACTAACCATGGCCTGCTCATAGGCTCCTAATTATCTCAAGAAGAAAATGCTATGTGTCTTCAAGCTGAGGTTTTGAGAACAGTAGGATTGAAGCTGCAAGAAAAATGGAGATACAGGTGGCAATGAGCTAACCTTTTGACAGGTCCTTACAATCCTCAGGACAGGGGCCAGGCTACCAAGATCCAGAGAGGGTGTTCTCCTTGGCAGGACAGTATTGTTAATACTGTTCATTACTGCCTGTGATTAGGTTCCCAAGCTCATTAAAATCTGTGTGCCTTTGACTGTTTCTCTTGGATCAGATTGGATTCCACTTTGCAGAGAATTGTCAGGGCTTTTGAGTGGCCAGTGCAGGCTAGATACCATCTCTTGGCATGACTTCTTCCTAAATTCTCTCTCCCTGTTCTTGCGTGCGCTCACTGATAATGACGCAAGTCTCCTTTAAGGCAGGCAGGCTAGAAGATCCCTTGTTGCCAGGGCTTCTGGCCCTGACAAAGTCAGCATAGAAAGTCCAGAACACTTGAGCTAAACTTACTTTAAACATCAGGGACATACAGGACAAGGAAAGACACTTAAGTTGAGTGCAGAAAACCAATTTTTGAAAAAGAAGGTGAAAAGGGGTTCTTACCCTATCTGATATTAAGATATTTGAAAGCCTTCATAACAACAGTAATTTTTAAAACATACAAACAAATCCACAGAGCGGAACAGAGAACTCAGGTCTAGACCCACGTACATGCCAAAACTTAAAGGTTCAAGGTGGTAACCATGCACCAATGGGGAAGGACGGACTGTTTAGTAAATAGTGCTTGTAAAACTGGCTCATTGTAGGACAAAAATAAAACTGGGCCCCTACTTAACACCACATACAAAAGAGGGTGCCAGATGGTTTAAAGACCTAAGTATAAAAGGTTAAAAAAAACTAGTACAAATCAAATCAGTAAAAGAAAGTGCTGGTACATTTGTGATCCAGAAAGTTCTTTAAAAGAAAACTTTGAAGGCGTAAATCATAAGGTAAATTTTATTAATTTGATTACATCAAAATTAGGAATTTCTTTTTTTTTTTGGATCAGTAAGCTTTTCTTTATTCAGGATTCAGGGGTAGAGTCAATTGGTGGAACTCTGGTATGGCTCATTTTGGGGGCAGAAATTAGGAATTTCTAATTAACAAAAGATCCCATGGACAATGTTAGCAGACTGATAGCAGAAGAGGAGAAGATCTAAAGCTAATGAGCGATTGATGTGAAGAATATGCAAGGATGGTGGACATTTATGATATTAATGGGGCAAAAATGGAGAAAGGAAATAGACATGATTTGTGTTTTAGTCAGTTTTTTCACTGCTGTGACTAAAGGACCCAACCAGAACAATTTTAGAGGAAGAAAGTTTTATTTGCGGGGCTTATGGTTTCAGAGTTCTTAATCCATAGAAGGCTGGGTCCATTTCTCAGGGCTCAAGGTGAGGCTGAACATTATGGCAGAACAGTGTGGCAGAGGGAAGCAGCTCATACGATGATCAAAAAGCAGAGAGAAAGAGAGACTCCACCTTCCAGATACAAATATATACCCCAAAGCCACACCCTCAATGTCCCACCTGCTCCAGCCACCCCCCACCTGCCTCCAGTTACCACTCAGTTAATCCCATCAGGGATTAATCCACTAATTAGTTTAAGGTTCTTGCAACCTAATCATTTCCCCTCTGAACCCTCTTGCATTGTCTCACACATGAGCTTTTGGGGATGCCACATCTAAATCATAACAATACAGAAGACAAAATTCCACAAAGCTAAACAGTTGGCAGAAACGTAGAATTGCAAGTGGTGGGTGATCTGGGAGTGGCCTTGGGAGTAGTGCTCGCCGAGTCAGGGAAGCAGCAGAGGACAGGACACACTGTGATGGGGCACAGCCCAGGCCTCCCTGAATCCTATGTGGGAATGCTGATGCTGACGGTCTCTTCAGAGATGTCCTGAATTTAGGTCCAAGGACTGGGGCTTTGAACTCCTGCACTGACTAGTCATTGGCTGGATGCTGCCCTCATGAAAGGCTCAGAACCTTGGGTGAAGCAGCTCCTTTTGACTGAGGGCAGTCCCTGGGAAGTGTCTCACGTGTATGCCATTGGAGCCCAACATTCCTGGCAGCTGGAGACTGAGGGTCTCAGTCCTAAAGCAGAGCCTGAATGGTATACCATCCACCACCATGAAGGATGAGGAGGGGGACTCACACTTCCAGTAACACAAAAAATACGCAGATTATAACAACGAGATGTCACTGCATACCTATTACATTGGCAAAATACAGAAAGAAAGGGGGCACCAGGTACTGGAAGAAATGTGGACACAGCCACTCTTGAACACTGCTGGTGAAAGATGAAATGTGTATTGGCAAAGGTTCTGGTGAGCACCCTGGCACTGTGAGTCAAATTGGCATTGCAGTTCCTCCATCCTGAGATATTCGCTTTTAATTCTGTAAGGAGATATATATTCATGAATGTTTCCTGCCATTATCTGTGGTGGGAGTTGAAGGAAACCTGAGTTTCCATCAGCAAGGTGGAGTAATAAAACATGGCGAACGCTATGCTCTCTTACTCGGGCACACCAGGGAGCACTGAGCAGAGGACTGAGACAAATGATTAGATGCACATGCAGCAGCACGGGAATCTTAGAAACACAGGAAAAAATAGGAGAAAAGGTGTGAAACAGGATGAGATAGAACATATACATAAATTAAAAATACTGTGAAGAAATAGTTTGTATGAAAATATGCAAATAAAAGGATACACACTAAACACCTAAGAATAACTGCAGGTGAGACAGGCAAATGGAATTGCAGGATGGGTAGAAAAAGGAATAAGGAAGTAAATAAATTCAAAAAAGGTGTTTCAGAGAGACCAATGATTCTAACCATGAGTGGGGAGGGTAGGATTAACTAAACTGTCTCCTTCTGACTTCTAAAACAACCAATAGCACCACTTGAGCACTGAGAAAGCGAGGTCAGACTCTGCACCTTCTCTCTCTGAGACCTCTTCTAAAAGGTGACAGACTGAGTCACTGGAAAATCGCAGGGCCCTACACCACTTCTTGTTCTTACCTGCAAAGGAAATGACATCCACCTCCGATGTTCAGTGGGTGAAAAGCCTGACACCGGCACAAAGGTTCATGCCTCTCCCGGCAGAACAGCTTTGCTACAGGGAAGGGTGCTTTTCATTGTCTATCCAATGAACTTTTCTATTTTTGACTCCAATCAAAGTCACCACCTTAACTGAAGTACAACAGGCATAATGTCCAATGCTCCCCCTTTAATCAAGACCAGCATTACAAGTAGGGAAACAACCAAAATAGAACAGTCTCCTAGATCTTGCTCACAGGAAGAGAGCCCAAAAGGGTAAAATGAAATCCACTGGGAAATGGGCTCACTGGTCTGACAAGCCCTTGGAGAATGGGTGAGGTGCAAACTCTTCTTGTGAAATCAATCTTATGTGACCCATCAGTTCTAAGAAAATTGGAGATCCTGAGCAAACCAGAAGAATAATGAGCCTTTCCAACTGGTCTTGGTTTCCCTTCCCCACAATGGCTCTTTCAAACCTTAACTGCTGGCTCTAAAGTCCTCAACCCCACCCTATAGATCTTGGAAACCAAGGTCAAGTTACCAGTCAAAATGCAGAATACAGGAGGAATGAGGATCGTGAGTTCAAAGCCAGTCTCAGCAACTTAGAGAGGCCCTAAGCAAATCAGCAAGACTCTGTCTCTAAATAAAATATAAAAAAGGGCTGGGGTGTGGCTCAGTGGTTAAATACCTCTGGGTTCAATCCCCAGTACCCCCCCCCACCCCCCCCACCCCCCCCCCCCCCCCGACGAAAAAAAATGCAGAATCCAGAGCTCTGGAAGTGAGCTGAGTTGGAAAGACTGAGGGAGGCTCTGCCACTCAGATTAATAAGATGGAACAAGAAAGTCAAGGTGGCCATAAATTTGCTCTGAACTGCCTGGCTGGCACCAGACCCAGACTCCCAGGTTAACCCTTAGTCTTCCTTAGCCAGCATGGTACTCTACAAACAAGCCTGCAATAAGTGGGATACAAAGGAAAAATGAGAATCCCAGGATATGTGGTAAGGAAATTGTGTGGGTATCATTTTTTATGATGTTTTCCTTCTGGCTCAAGAAAGTAAGCATCTAGGCTGGAAATACAATTCAGTGCTTAGTACTTACCTAGTGTATGAAAGGTCCTGAGTTCAATTCTCAGCACTGAAAGAAAAAGAGGGAAAAAAAGTAAATAATCTGTGTTTGCTTTAAGATTGATCTTGGAAATCTCATGGTGAAATGGATCTTGCTGTTTAAAGGCTTTCTAAGTTCAGCAGTTGACTAGTGAATGTGAGAAATAGAAAGTTCAGGAGTCATTTTCAAAATATAGTATTTCACCTTAATTGGGATGTAAGATTCAATTATTGTAGCCAATTTGAGATCCAACTATGGCCATTTTAATTATAGCCCTTCCCTTTTCCCGCCCCAATTTTAAAATTAGCCAATTGCATAGATTGTAACCCTGAGCTCCTCCTATCAGAGCAAGGGGCAGTGCTGCAGGTTAGGGATACAAACAGGAGGACTGCCTGCCCCAGTGTGTTTCCCAGTGGGATTTTCTTGGGTAGCACACCCCTGCAGAAGTAAAATTTGACTTGCCAAGCTATTTAGGAGCACGTATTTCATTCTTAGGGGCACCCTGGTATTTCTAACATGAATGTAACAAATGCTGCTGCAAATATTGACTTCCCATCCCCACCACCATTTTCCTTTCCCCTTGTTGGTAGAGTGGGGGAATCTTGCTGGAACCCAGGAGATCTGACCCTGTTCTTGGCTTAGTTTACTGAGTGATCTTACCCAAGAGGTTCTCTCTTCCCCCAGCCCTGTGCCTCCAAGCCTAGTTTCTCAAGTTTAGAAAGGGAGCTATAAAATCTGTCTTGGTGGTGCTCAGGTCAGTCCCCACTTGTGACGAGCTGACACATTTGGCTCCATGGAAATGTTACAGGCCAGGTTATATGGGCAATGAATAATCAGACTCCCTTTTGCTCTAAGACTCCATGTTATGTAGGAAATGAGCTTCTCCCATGGGAACACCCCGCCTCTGTACCCATCATCACTTAGCATATGTTTAGCAAAACAAAATGACAATGCTTATGTGATGAAAAATTGTTCTCTTTCGATTCCTATTTCTCCTAAACAATGCACCATGTGAATGGTGATGTCAACAATGATTGTGTGGATGTTAGTAGTCATTCTTTAGTTTGTACCTAGGTAAGGGTCATTTTGACCCACTTCCCCCTCTGCTGATGACTTCATGATGTTAGTTTGTAATTTCAAATCATAGCAACAGACATTTATGATTGAGGTAATTTTTGGTATAAGAACCCCTGCAACCCTATGGTTGGGGATGTTCTCCCAATAGACATGTTTTGGGGCATTGTGTGAGATAGTCAGCTGGCCAGCTTAATAATGACTCTCAAATTTGGAGTTCTCAGTGGTGATCAGTCTGTTATTAAGTTGCGCCCCATAACACACTCTCTTTTCCCTAATCTCTGGGGAATTATTAGATTTTAAACAGAAAACTATAAAGAAGTCAAAAATTAGTCTATAATCTCACCAGGTAAGACATTGGCATTAAAAAGATGGGTGATGAGCACATAACTAGAAAATAGAATCAAGATAGAAACATAAAAAGTGAAAATGTAAAGTCACCTTCATCCACTCCCACTTTCTGTAGTAACTACACCCCCAAAGTAAATTAACTAAAAAATTATGCATACACATTTACATATTTTTTAGGAAGTACACGAGTGGTCACACTCTAATTTTTTAACTTAATACATATATTAAAAAATAAATTGACTTCTCTTTGTAATAACAATAACATTTTATCAAATGGACATGTAATTCAGGCCAGGAGGATTTTGAACTTTCTCTTCTCCTACGAACACTAGCTTATCCTCTTGCGCCTGGATTTCCTCCACTCTCAGTCAGACCTGGCCAGGGCCTGGGATGGAGGTGCCAAATAAGACAGAGAAGTTCCCGGGAGCCAAATGTTCAAGGCAAAATCGCTATGAAACTGTGAGGGTAACATGTTTTTCTTTCTGGAGAAAATTTCCACAAGCCAATGGCCAATTTGCCACATATGCTGATGGCTGAACATTTTGGACGAACTACAGTGTTTTCACAGATAAAAATGCCAGATTTGGAAAGAACCTGAAGGTCATTTGATTTGGACCTGCTGTGGGGATTCTTTCTACAAGCTTCTGTGTTGTCATTTACTATCACCATTCTGTAACAGGGAACAGCTTTTACCAAGAGAAAAGTCTTCCTCATTTTCCCAGACCAGCTCCCTCACAGTGTACCTACCTTGGTCCTAGCTCTGCCCTTTGAAGTATTCTGTAATGAGGATGTTCCTCTTCCCATGCTGCCCTCCAGATGCTTGAGGACAACACTCATCTCCTTCTCAGTTTACCCTTCCTTCATTTAACAATGATGCTCTTGAGCCTACTATGTCCTAAGCTCTGTGATAAGCACATTGTACATTCCGCAAGGCAGAGTGTAGTCTATACTAAAGTCCCTAAGGGGATTTTGCATACAGTAGACATTTAATAAATGTTTATTGAGTGAATAAATGAACATAAAGATGAATAACACAGTCTCTGTGCTCAAGGGGGAGTGGGGAGCAGAACTGTAAGCAATTATAATCTAGGGGCAAGGTGAGAGTGGGGGCAGGAGGATCTCAAATGAGAGGCCTCAACCCAGCATTCATATCACCGATACTCAGCACAGGTTCTGGCTTATTCCTTAAATGAATGCTTAAGGGATGGCTAAGAGAATTAACTTATTAATTTTCCTACCGAAAAAGTTAAGAAAGCTACTTTTATTGACTTCACTTATTCTGTTTTTTGGGTGCTGGGTATTGAGCCCTACCACTGAGCTATACGCCAGTCCTTTGGCTTAGATGCTTCTTGTCTTAAGTTTTACTAATACAAAAAATTTGGCAAAGTAGAAGTGACAGAAATGTTGGAAGAAGGTGATCCTAAGGTTCCACATAGCCTCATTGTTTCAACAAACACTTAATGAACACCTGTCCTATACTACACGCTGCCAGACTCTAGAACAAGACAAAGAAGATGCAGCTCCTGCCTGTAAGGAACTCCCAGACCAGCAGAGGAGATGCATGTGAAAATGATGTGTATTGCAAGTGTCCTGACAGTGTGTCAAGGGTGCTGTGGGGTGGGGTGTGCAGGAAGGCCTTTGGAAGAGGAGGTGCTTCGACTGAGCCTGAGGAAATTGTCCAGGTAGGGAGAGTGAGGAAGGCTATTCCTTGCAGAGGAGTGATAGAGTCAGAGCCCAGAGGTGTGAGAACATAGCAGTTTGGGGCACACTTGACACTCCGCATCCAGGAGGTTCTGCATGTGACAGATTCTCACAATTGCAGGTTGAAAATATTCAGATAAAACAATTGAATCTGTACTGAACATGCACAGACTTTTTTCTTGTCAGTATTCTCTAAACAATATAGCCTAACAACTATTTACATAGCATTTACATCATGTCAGGTATTAGGAGCCATCTAGAGATTATTGAAAGCATATGGAAGGATATGAATAGGTTATATGCAAGTTCTACACTATTTTATATAACAGACTTGAGCATCTGCAGATTTTGGTGTCCACAGGAATCCTGGAACCATCTCCTGTAGACGCTGAGGGACACTCATGTAGTGTGGAGGAGTGGAGAGAGTTGGGAGGGAGGTTTGGAGGTGTAGACATGGCGAGATCAGAAAGGACCTTACATTGCTGCTAAGGAATTGAAGCTTTACCTTGAGGGCATGAGGGAGCCACTAAAAGAATTCTAAAACCTAAGAATGATCCAATTTTCATTTTAGAAGATGACTGTGTTAGTCAGCTTTCTGTCAATGTCACAAATAGATACAATGAGATAGGTAAACAGAAAAGGTTTTCTCATAATTGTAAAAAGGTTTGGCTCATGGTTTTGGAAGTTTCAATCTATGATCCATTGACCAATGTTGTGGAGAGGTAGCACACCCTGGCAGCAGTATGGTCAAAACACTCACCTGATGGTCAAGAAGTGAAAAGAGGAAGAGGAAGGGACTGGGGTTCCATCATGCCCTTTAAGGGCACATTCCCAATCAACAAGGACCTGCCACCAAGCTCCACTTCTAAAGGTTCCACCACTTTCCAAAAGCACCAAGCTGGGGACCAAGCCTTGAACATATGACCTTTGGGGGACATTCCAAATCTAAGTTATAGCAAGTATTTGTAAAGAAGTATAGAAAGTAAGTTGTAGGAACAAGAATGCTAGAAGAGAGATTAGTTAGGAGACTATTTGGAACATACTTGGAAAGTAAATGAAGGGAAGAATGACGTAAAAGACATTGAAGAGTCCATGGTAAGAATTCAGTGACTGAGCCGGGCGTGGTGGTGCACGCCTGTAATCCCAGCACTTGGGAGACTGAGGCAGGAGGATCGCGAGTTCAAAGCCAGCCTCAGCAACTTAGTGAGGCCCTAAGCAACTCAGTGAGACCCTGTCTCTAAATAAAATACAAAATAAGGCTGGGGATGTGGCTCAGTGGAGGAGTGCCCCTGAGTTCAATCCCCAGTACCAAAAAAGAAAAGAATTCAGTGACTATACTGACTCCCAGGGTTTAGCTTGGGCGACTGCATGGATGGAGACCTAATCATCTGAAGGAGAGAAGCAGGCTGGTATTGAAAATAATGAATTCTACTGAGAGCTGGAGGAGTCTTGGGGACATCCAGGTGTGGAGATGCACAAGCAGTGTGAACTTGTGGGTCAGGAGCTCAAGGAGAACTGGGCTGTCACATAGATCCACGAGCACTGGGGATGTCGGCAGAGGGTGGAACTATGGGAGCATGCAAACCACCCAAGAAGAAAGCGTGGGCGTTGGAAGAGGAAAGGGCCACATGAGAGTCTCAAAATCTTATGAAGATTTTCAAAACATTTCAAAGAATTCTCTGGGTGCCTCAGAATTGTTATCAAGAGAGCCTCCTGTCCCAAAGCAAATATGGCAATTGATGAGAAAAGCAATAAGAGAAAAACAGCAGTACTGACAGAGGAGCCTGATTTTCTGGTTTCCCTTTGTGGGTAGCTACAAGGGTATAAAAGAAGCTTCCTGAGTGAAAAGAGGAAGGCAGTCATCGCATGCCTGTAATCCCAGCAACTCAGGGAACTGAGACAGAAGGATTGCAAGTTCAAGTCCAGCCTGGAAACTTAGCAAGACCCTATCTTAAAATAAAAAATAAAAAGGATTGGGGATATAGTTCAATCCCCATTACAGAAAAAAAAAAAAATAGGCTTTCAGATGAAACCTGCTCGAGCTTTGCTTATTTGAGTTAAAATTTGCACATGAGCTATACCCTAGCCTCTTCCACAGGTCCAGCATTAAGCTGTAGGTTCCTAGAGGTGGTGTCCACTCAAGCTTGCATCCTTATCTCCCTGTCTGCTTCAGTCTTCTGCAGATAGAAGGCCCTGCAGAAACCTTTGTGAGTTTCAAGCGTCTGAGTCACACGATGGCCCAATCAAACCAAATGCATGTGGAAAGCTATCTCCTGGCGGTGAGGAATAAAAATCAATATTTTAAAATCTGATTATTCAAATGCTATACCCTAGAGGTGATTCATATCCAAAGAGTGCCTTACTAGGAGAACACTGACTGAGGATTTGTGTGATCATGGATTAGCTCACAATTCCCCATGCAATCAGTCAAAGGCTGACAAAAGATGAAATAACAGAATAGTTCTTACATAGTGTCCTGAGGAGAGCCCAGAGGAGTTGGGCTGCTCCTGCTAAGAAGCCTAGACTCTTTATAATAGAAGAAACTCACACTAATGAAAAAGCTGCGGGTCCCTGGGCTCAAGTGCTATTGTCATCAAGAATTCCTGGGTCCTTTGCACAGAGGAGGTGGTATGGTCTGTATTGTGTATTTCCCCAAAAGCTTGATGTGGTTTGGTTCTTGATGTGGCAATGTGCAGAGGTGGGGCCTTTGGAAGATGATTATTTCATGAAGTTCTCTAACATCATCAGTGGATTAATCCATTGATGGGTTCATAGCTTAATTGATTAATGGGAGGTGGTGGAAACTAGGAGGTAGGGTCTAGCTAGAGTAAGTAGCTCACTGGTGGTGCACTCTTGAAGGGTATATTATGTCTTCAGTTCATTTCTCTCTCTCTGCTTCCGGGTCATCACGAGGTGAACAGATTTGTTCTACCATATACTCCCTGCCATGAGGTTCTGCCAGAAACAACGAAGTCAAGTGACCATGAACTGAAACCTCTGCAACCATGAGCCAAAATATATATTTCCTCCCATAAGTTTGATTGCTTCGTGTTTTCTCACAGCAATGTAAAGCTCACTAACACAGGAGCACTGGGCTAAGCTGGGGATGGGGGGAAGAGGATGATTCTAAGTACTCCCTTTTAGAATAAAATTTAAGATCTTCTATGAGAAAAATGGCAATAGTCTTAAATCCCTGACCCTAATTCAACACTTCCTAGAGGCACTTTATACCTACTGTTGGGGCTGGCCAGGGCATGTGCCCTCCCAAACATGAGTCACCGAGTAGACTGGCTTGGGACAGGGGGACAAAGCTGAGAACATGGTGGATTTGGTGAAAAGTCATCTCACTAATGGAAGAAATAATAAACCCATCCTAGACACAGGGAGGCATAATGGATAGTACCTGAACTTGAGTCCCTGGCTCCACCACTGCAGATCTCTGTCTCTCTCTCTCTCTCTCTCTCTCTCTCTCTCTCTCTCTCTCTCTGCCTCCATTTCAGTAACACTAAACTAATGCTAATGATTCCCTACTTACTGGATTCTTGGGAAGATGAAATGGAGTTAAGATATGCAGAAGCACTTTGCTGTTTTCTCAGACTATTATTAGTTATTATTTCTCAGCCTCAATTGCTGTGATAGAGGGACCAAAATAACAACAGCTTAAACAAGACAGATGTTTATTTCTCCCATATGAAACACCAAGTGTGTGGCAGCCCTGATCTGCAAAGTCATCAGAGGCCTTCTATCTTGTTGCTGAGGGTGTCTCCTTCCTTCACATGTTCCAAGAAAGCTCCCCACCCTAACCACACAGCAGCAGGTAGAAGGGGCAAGGGGACAAAGAGACGATAAGTCCTTGCCCACAACCCAGAAAATTACATACCACTTCCTCTCACTTCCTGTTGGCCAGAATGTGGTCACATAGTCACATCTAACTCATTAGGAAATGTAATCATTTTTCTGGAAAGTCACATTCTTGCCTGAAAATTGAGTGTGGAACAAGAGGAGGTGGGCATTGAGGGAAAATTCAGTCTCTACCGTCTCCCATCTTTGTCTAGGTCCTTTGGGTGCTTGGATCTCAGATTTATGACACTTCCTTGGGCAGGCCCTTCCTGACTCTCTGGGCTACATTAGATGTTCCTGTGGCTCCTTGAAACCTCCTTCTCCATGCTTGATGCACCTGTAATTTTGGGTTTACTCTCTCTGTTCCCTATGAGGATGCAAGCACATGAATGTGGGACTATCTCTGTCTTCTTCTCCATGGCCTGCATGTGCCTATACTAAGCTAAGCACAGAGTGAATGCCCAACACATCCGTGATGACCAACAAGGCTCTGCCACCAAAGGCTCTGGGAATTCCAAGTTTGGTTGGAATAGAACTGGTCCCTTCTGCTGCTGGCAATGGGGAGCCTACCTGTGCAGCATGCTTTCATTCCTTAGCCTTCTTTTTGTTAGGCCTTTCCCACTGTAAGTCCTGTGTCAGAGATCCTGGAGCCAGAACCTATGCTTCTTCATCGTAACACTTGCTCTGTGGCTCAGATTCTCAGGACATGGAAAAGAACAGAGGGTGTCAGGGGAAGCTCTTCCCAACACATTGGCTGGAACTAAGAACATGGAAGAGATTTGGTTTTCTGTCTTCATTTCTGTAATGCAACCAACAGGCCTGTTCTGGGAGGAGGTGGGGAGAGAACCTCAGTAGAGAGGCATTGGCTGCCCAGAGTCTGGGCCCATGTGAACTCACTGGTTCCTGAGCAGTTCTGGGGCACTCCACTTTAGTGTTCTTAGCTCATTTTTGTTTAACATAAAACTCATTTAAAAAAAATATCCTTGGGGCTCGGGGTGTAGCTCAATGGTAGAGGGCTTGCTTAGCAGGTGTGAGGTACTGGGTTCCATCCTCAGCAGAAAAATAAATACATAAAATAAAGGTATTATGTCCATCTACAACTAAAAAAAAATGTTTTTTAAAATCTCCTTTTTCTTAGCAAGTTTTCTTTGAATCAAGAACATCTTTGAGGAATCCCATCAAACATGACTCTGGTTCCCATGTTGAGCCAAGGGCTGTGGCCTAGAATTGACCTCCAGCCCATTACACTCTCAGCACCCTCTGTTTTTCTTTTGATTTGGACTAGAGGGAACACAGGCTCAGGCTCTGGACAGCCAGCTCTTTTTGGCAGTCTCCAGAGCCAAGAAAGGGACAAGTCACCAGACACCAAGCCCTGGGGCTTGAGAGGTGCTCAGGTTACACTGATATACAAAAAGAGCCTATTCGAGAGCCAAGTTTGAATTTCCTTGCTTTTATTTTTCCAGAAGGTAGGGGAGCGGGAACAGCCATATCCTGCCAGTAGCCCCACATCTGGCATCAAGGGAATCTCCTGACTGTGGCGCTGTGTTGACTTGGGATCAGACACAATTGCAGTTTCATTCTGGCAGCTGTTTTTTTTTTTTTTCTTTTTTCTTTTTTTCCTCATAAAATGGCAGTGTCCCTTTAATTCCCTGCAGGTGTCCTCTTTGGCTGGCAGTAGGTTAAATGAATCAACTGACCCGACTTTTCTCACTGGGGGTTCTGGGCTAGAAATTCCTCTTACTTGCTTCAGCCTGTGTCCACAACAAAGAGCAGTTAAGAAGGGATTAACTTTTCCCTCTGTTGGCTTCTCCTTTCTCAGAAGAGTTCCACTTCTAATTCAGAGACATTGGTTCCTCTTGGAGCCCTACTTCTTTCTTGGTTCTTTATTGACTATCCATAGAGCTAGGAAAGGTTTCCGGCAGCTTTGGCCTTTCTTGCTCCCGCTGCAGGGAGCGGAGGGCCTCTCCGTGCCAATATCCCAGCATGGCTTCTCACATCCCTGATTCTTGGCTTCATCTATTTCTCTCCAGCACAAACCCTGGACAGGCCCTCTACACATCCCAAATAACAATGTTACTTCCTCAAATAGCCTTCTCTTTGGGAAAAGAATATGTTATCAATTAGACCCAGGATTCTCTTGTATGGACATTGGGACCACTGGAGACTGCAGCACTGACTTGAGAATTCCGTGACAGCCAGAAGCTTCCATCTCAAGGATGCTTTCCAACCCAAGCACACCACTTCCCTCTCAAACACACACTAAGGATGCTTTCCTGCCCCAGCACACTGCTCTCCTCCCAAACTTGTACACTCCAGTTTTCATTAGAATTTGATGGCACAGGGTAGTAGGAAGAACACTGATTTGAGAGTCCGGGTTTCTGAGTTCTCATCCTACCTTTGCCATTAACTAGTGTGACCTTGAGAAAGTCGTTTCTCTTTTCTGAGCCTTATGGTCCCCTCTGTAATGTTAAGAGATTCTTTCTAGTGCTAACACTCAACAGTCTATATTAAATGCAGTGTCTTTTGTGTTTGATCAGCATTTTGTCAGTCTCCCTGACACTTAGTCACCATGAACATGCACAGATAAAGATTTGATCCAGGGAACAGGTCATCCCAATAATGAGCAGCATCCTGAGGCACCTGTTCTAGGCAGCTCCTTACCTTGGACTACATCTTGCTTGGTCTGTGCCCTTTAGAGAAAAGGATGTATTGGATTAATGGAAGCCCAAGGGGAAGCCAGGCTACATTCAGACTGGAAGTTCAGCAGACCTGATGTCCTGGGATCTAGGCTGCTCCATTTCTATTCCCCAAAGGGTTACAAGGTGTTTCTGCTGTTCCATGCTAAATAGGGGTCTGAACTAGACTCATCTAGTGCTTGTGACAGGGCTGAGGGAGGTACTGGTGGGGTGTGGGGATGAGAAGGCTCAAGTCAGGTCACGGTATACCTTATTCAGTTCTCCTCTTTGAGGTTTCTGAAAACAGAAAAGTGCTACTCCCAGCAGCCCTGGGGACATTTCCACATGAGGCTCATTCCTCTGTTTCCCCTGCAATGGCCTCATAGGTGGGTTTGAGTGGGCTAGGAACCTGTGGTGCTGGCATTCAGCAACACCAGCCAGCAGCCATGTGTCAGTGACTTCAGTTTTTCCCAAACCTGGAAAGAAACCTATTCTCCAGGCAAACATGAAATATTTGCAAGTTTTCATAAAGGAGCTGGGTCTGTTTTCTACAGGAAAGAAAAATGAGCTCAGAATGTGGTAATTAGAAGCGGATTTCCCTCAATCCCTTTGAAGCAATGGAGATGTTGTGAGGCTTGCAAGTTGGACCTCTCTGTGAGCAGGACCATTTGGGGACTCGTGAATTTGGCAAACAAATTCAGAAAAGCAGACTCTGCCTCAACAGGGGAGCTGCAGACCTGCTGCAGCCAGGATGCCTTTTCTGGAGCCGGGTGGTACCAGGTAAAAGGATTCGCTCTGAATGTGAGTTTGGCAGAGGGAGGCAGTGTGCTGGGAAAGAAATGCATCCTTGAGATGCAAATGTGTGGTTGTCATGGAATTCTCAAGCTCAGGCTGCAGTCTTCGATGGTCCCAATATCAGTGTTAGGAGGTTGTGTCCTGGGTCTAATCTCATTCATCCTCTCTTCCCTGTACTGTGGCTAGATGTTGGCTTTCTCTCCAGGTTTCCTCAGTGGAGAGAATGAAGAGCAAATTGTGACTACCTTCCACATATACACTAGGGTGTTACTAGAAGCCTGCCTAATAGGAAACTGGTTATTACCACTTATTTGGCCCCATTCGTTTGTCTGCATTACTGCTGGCTAACCTAGGGAGTACTCTTCTGGAACAATATCTCTGCTTTTGTTCCTTTCCTATGTGATCTGCTTGCACTACATAGACTAACTTCCTGTTGACTTTATTTGACTTGAAGGGACTATCTTAAGTTTTATGCAAATATTAGATTAGCAGTTGGTACGTAAGAAAAGCCTATACTCATTATTTTTGGTTGTGTTTAAAACACTGATTTCTATCTATAGCTGCACACTGATGCAACCATAAAGCTTTATAAAAATTTCCGTGCCTGAGGCCCCCTCCCCTCGAAAATCTATTTTAATTGATTTGGAGTGGGGCTTGGGCATTTCTTTCTTTCTTTTTCAAAAAGCTCCCCGATGATTCTAATTGCAGCAAGGATTGAGAATCATTGTTCTGAATGATGCCTAAGAAATGTGCTAATTTAGTGGTGATGATGGTGTGTGTGAAGGGGGGGAGATAGTCAAATGAGATCTTAGTCTGAATTGGCTGGCTTAATTTTGTCAGCATTCAGCCTAGTGTCTGGATAGGAACAAAGCCAAGACCACAGTGCAGTTATGTAAGGTTTGGAAAATAAGCTGCTTCTAAAACTAACTCATTACTGTATGTATATTTCATTTAGAGCAACTGAGAGCAATAAGGTGGAAATACTGGGCAAGGACCACATGGTCAGTGAATATACAGCCTGATAATATTCAATAATATTCATTCTATGACCAGAATAGACAGGAAACAATTAAAAAAAGGATTCTCACATTTAAAATAATCTGCACTGAAAATGTCCCAGTGTTTCTGCTTATACCAGCTCATCATAATCCAAGTAGCCCAGGCTGACGCTGCCTTGAATTTCAAGACATCACTCCAGTGATTTACGATGACTAGAGGCTCAAATCACCATCTCTTGCCCCCAAGATGAACTTCTGGTTCAGTGTGGGGGTGGGGGTGGGGAGAGAATTCAGGTAGTACTGGAGACGGGAACAAAGGACAGCACTGAATAAGCGAATCCGAGCTCATTAGCAGTTAGTCCAGGCAGGGACAGATCACCTCTCAGTAGGATTTTGAGGAGTTGCAATTGGTTGGAACCTTTGTTTTCTGTTCCCTGGGAAAGACAGGTCCATTAGTCCCCCAGCTGCATTAGAGTTTAATTTGTTTCTCCCCAGCACTGTGGAGGGGACAGGATTCATTCCAAAAGTTAGAAGACAGCTAAGGGAGATTTGTCCTCTTTACGTGACATCATCGAACATACGGTGCTGCAGGGGGTGGGGAAGGCCATCAACAGACAGGAGCCCGGGGAGATCAGCCCAGAGAAGAGAAGGCAACTGGGCTGGATACAGGAAGAGCTGCCAGGGAAAGACCCACACTTGGGAATAAAACTCAAGTCTAATTGCCTTTGCAGAGTGGTCATCTTTTGAATAGCTTAGGGGAAAGAATTAGGGACTGCCTTCGGAAATGAGATACTTTAAACTTATAGACTCAAATCCAAAATCTTGCAGTACCTAGTGGACATTCCCCTGGGGCTGATTCCCAGCAGTGTCTGGCCACCCCTGATTAATAACCAGGGAGCCCCAGCATCAGAGTAAGTACAGGCTGCAACGTGCAGGGGGTTACCTGATCCAGCATTTTCAGAGACAAGAAGCTGACATTTAAGGCTTGAATAGAGCTCCTTTTACAGGTAAATGACAACCTGGAGAAAGGACTAACTGAACCAGATGCTTGACATTTTACAAGGTAATTTCTTTACAAAGAGACCCAAAAGATTAACTTTTGCTCCTAATAAGCTCTCACCGTTCAGTTTGGGTGTGTGTGGAGGGGGGTCCCCAAACCTATTGCGGTTCCTGAACATGACAAAAGGGCAGACCCAGATGCTCAGTCATGCCTGTGGCTTAGCCTGTTCTCCCTTCCCAAGGTCTGTGTCTGCAGTGGAATGAGAAAGACTTTGGTGGATGCTCTTGGGGTGTGAGTAAGCCGGGCACATCTAATCAGCAGCGAGAACTGAACACCAGAAGAGGTAAGGTGGAGCAAGGGGCTGCATAAGTGTTAATGGAAGCAGAGCTTTCTTGTAAAGCTCTGAATCTTGAGGTAGGAGTGGGAAGTCCCGATTTTTGATGGTTGTGGATTAAGTATAAACACTTACTCACTCACAGGAAGCTGAGTTCAACTCCTTTACCAAATAAGCAAAGTACCAGTGACAATTTTATGTAGGCCATTCTCTACCTGTCAGTCCACGTCTTCCTGCAATCTTTGAAATGCCCAACTAGAATGAACCACCTTTACTGGTGCTTTCTAGGCAGTATCTTTCATAGATGCTACTGTGCTCATGGCCTTGAACTGTGGTTATCAGGGAAAGCAGGTCTCCCAGACTATGGTGGACCTGCATCTTATACATCCTACATCCTTTGCAGTGGAAGACTCTCAGTGAATATCTACTGAGCGAAACTGTTTGTTTGCACATTTCCTCTATCATTTCTAATAAACATTGAAAACCAAAGGACAGCCAGGAGTGGTGACTCACACCTGTAATCCCAGTGACTCGGGACACTGAGGCAGGAGGATTGCAAGTTCAAGGGCAGTCTCAGCAACTTAGCAAGGTTCTAAGCAACTTAGTGAGACCCTATCTCAAAATATTTTTAAAAAGGCCTGGAGATGTGGCTCAGTGGTTAAGAGCCCCTGGGTTCAATCTCTGGTACAAAAAACAAAAACAAAAACAAAAAAAAAACCAAAAAACAAAGGACAGGGATGGAGTAGTTACGGAACAGAGAAAGAAGGAACAAGAAAGGAGGAGCATGAGGTATAAGATTAAGGCTGAAAACTATTAAATCATTCATAGTGAGTTAAATTTTCTCTCTCCTTAGGGCACCTCACTCCCTGCCACCCCTAAGAAGGAAGGGCAGTGGACAGCTTGTTGGCTGAGGGTCCAAAAGAGTCAGGAGAGTGGTCTTTTGTCTACCCGACTATGTGGCCTGGGGCCAGTGCTCTTCCTTTTGGGCCTCAGTTTCCCCTTCTATAGAATGTGGACAGTAGACTAGCTGCCGGCTCAAGGATCTTACAACGCTGATATTTTGTAATTTTTGCAACTAGCAACTTAATTCCTAGGTACAGGAGAGAAGGGCAGTGTCCTATGGTTTGAGGGGCTGAGGACGTAGCACAGAATTCACCAGGCCCTGAATTAGCTCACCATCCTTCAGCTCTGGAGAACTGAAGTGAGTTTCAATTGAAAAACACTCAGCGTCTCAAACGCCAGACTACAGCTGCACAAGATAGGAAAATCTTGTTAGGAAATGACCGCAGCCCCCTGGAGCTGTGGAAAACATTGCCTCAGACAAAAAGGACTTTTCCAGTGGAAACGAAACTCAGCGGTATTGTGTCTGCTAATGCTGTCTGCCCAGGTGGTTTTTGCTGAATCCTGCCTAGTCAGGTTCTTGGCTCTGGGCAGTTCTTTTCCACCCGATGTTGGTCCTAATGATGAATGCACGTTGTCCTCCTCTTCTGGCCCCAGCTGTCCCAGAAATCAGACTTGGAAGTCATTTCCAAATTCCATCTTTGGACTGCTTGGCTTTTAAATGCTTCCTCCAGAGGGGGAAAAAAGTCACAAAATGCTTTCACTGCATTGAGTCTTAGAGATCATCTTGGGATTCTGATTTAATACCCTGTCTGTCAAGGTACATAAGTACCAGGTAGGAAAGCTCTCTGTTCAAGGTCACATGGAGAGGTCAGAGGGAGGGGTCCTGGTACCCAATTCAGAGTTCTTTGCATATCCAATTGCCTTTAGCTATTGGGTAAATTCTCTGCTACTTCTCATGGCAGGTGTTTCCATACCAACCAGCCAACTAGTTACCAACCTGCAAATCCTTCCTGTAAGCCTAGAACAGACTGTACACTGCCTGCTACAAATCATACATGAATCTTATATGTATACACACACACACACATATATAAAACACATACACATACACATACACATGCACACATATGATTTTTTTAAACTATTCCAAAGCATTAAATAAATACTCACCTTTTGGTGTAGAACAGAGCTGACCAGCTTCTTGGACCTCCTTCAATCTTTGAAACTCAAACTTAGTGTCCCACTTTCAAGTGAGGTCCAGCGAGGTATCTGGTTAGATCTCAGTTCTGGGGCAAGGTGGCTTTAGTCTGGGTGATGCTCAGACCCATGCAGGCAGCAGCCCCAGGCAGAAAGGAAGACTCAGCCAGCCTAGTTGGCTTGTGCAGCCTTCTGTCTCCCATAACTCTGCCTCCTATTTCTGAGAACCCAACTTCAACCTGGCCCACCAGATGCTCTCCTGTCTCACTCATTCAAAATGGAAATAGCCTCCTTTTCTCTCAGGCCACTACAGACAAGGCTAAAATTTTAAGAGAAAATTGTTACTAAAATAAATTAGAGGGCTGGGGATATAGCTCAGTTGGTAGAGTGCCTGCCTTGCAAGCACAAGGTCATGGGTTCAATCCCCAGCGCTGCAAAAAAACAAAAGCAAAACAAAATAAATAAATAAATTAGAAAATAAAGAAAACCTAGATATGATAGTATTTGTAATGTATGCATTTAAAAATAAAAGGTAAAACATTTTTATGTGAGAAAACTTGGGAAAAATATTTTAAGACCTCATAAGCCCATCACCTAGCACTGTGCTATCTCAACCATAGGCACACATTGCCTTCGAGTACTTGAAATGTGGCTAATTTGAATTGAGATATGCTGTTATTATAAAATATGCACGGATTTTGAAGATTTAGTATAAAAAAGTACCATAAAATATATCATTAATACTTTAAAAAACATGTGTCATATGCCTAAAATTATAATATTTTGGATATATTGCTATCATTTGAATCTTAAGTGTCCCCCAAAAGTCCACATGGCAAAGGCTTGGTCCTTAGTGTGTGCTTTGGGAAGTAGTGGAATCTTTGAGAAGTGGGCCCTTATTAGATCATTGGCAGCACACAGTCCTTTCTGTCTTTTATTTTTGGCCATAGGATGAGTGGTTTTGCTCTGTCACACTCCTGCCATGATGTGCTGCCCCAACACAGGCTAAAGTATCAGGGCCAATGAATCATGGGCTTGGACCTCTAAAACTGTGAGCCAAAATAAACCTTTTTGTTTTATAAGTTGATTTGTGTCAGGTATTTGTCATAGTGAAGGAAAGTTAACACAAGATATATTGGATTAAATATATTGTTAAAGTTACTTCCACCTGTTCCCCCCTCCCCTTTTTAAATGTAGCTACTAAAATACTTACATATGTGACTCACCTTACATTATTGTTGGACAGTCCTGAGCTAGAGACACCATTGTCAACATTTCCATGCATTGTGTGTGTGTTTAGGACTCTGACCCCTGTCAAAGAGCCTATGAATGACTTTTCTGGCCTGGTTCTAGACAATGACAAAAGTCAACCAGGCAGGCTTCATCGACTACTGCCCTCCCCACCCTGGCCTCTGCACCCAGCCAGGGAACAGCAGTTTCTGGAGGGAGTAACAGTGAAGGACTCAGGCTCTAGGCAGCCCATATTCCTCGCATATGAGCAGCTCTAATCCACAGTCCCCATTCCTGGGTGTCTGCACCTGAGGCCTGGGCAGAGGTCTTCTCAGCTGCCTCTGCTGAGGCCTCTTTATGGGGGCAGGGGGCCGGGCCTGTGGCAACCCTGCAGGCACTTTCCACACACAGACTCATATGCAGGACTGATCTACTCCTACTTCCATCCCAGGGTCTTGCCAGGGCCTTTTACTGGGGGCTCCCTCAACAGAGAGATGTCCCCCAGAACCATGCTGACCTGCCTGAGGACACTCTGCATGGGGAAAATGAATAGCAGTTTGTCTTCTCCAGTCCCAACCTCTTGCTGATACTCTCCCAGGAAAGAATTAAAGCTTTTCTGTCACTTTCATTTCGTCTTATTGTTGCTATAATTGGCTACTCTGACACCAGAAGCTCAGCACTCTCTCCTGGCTCAGGTTGACCTCCAGATGGTGTAGTTTTTCTTCCTTCCTTCCTTCCTTCCTTCCTTCCTTCCTTCCTTCCTTCCTTCCTTCCTTTCTTCCTTCCTTTTTTTTTTCTTTTCAGTACTGGGGTTTGAACCCAGGACCTCATATGTGTTAGACAAGTGCTCGGCCACTGGGTTACATTCTCAGCCCTTTTTATTTTATTGGAGGCAGGGTCTCACTAAGTTGTCCAGGCTAGCCTTGGACTTGCGATCCTCCTGCCTTGGCCTCCTGAGATGCTGGAATTATAGGCATGTGTCACAGCATCCTGCTTCAGACAGTATTGTTTAAGACAATATGGGACACAATCATACCGAAATAGAGTTTTATACAGACTGTCCAAATTTATAGTGGTTTAATTTGGATTATTCAACTTTATGATAGTGTGAAAGTATACCCATACAACCATTCCATTTTCCACTTTATAGTATGATATTCAATAAATTGCCTGAATTCTTTAATGCTTTATTACAAAATAGACTTTCATATGAAGATTTTACTCAACTGTAGGCTAATGTAAGTGTTCTGAACACAATTAAGGTAGGCTAGACTTAAACAATGATGTTCTGTAGGTGAGGTATATTAAATACATTTTTGACTGAATGATATGTTCATTTTGTGATGAGTTTATTAGGAGGTAAGCCCATTGTAAGTTAAGGAGCATCTGTGTCTGCTAGTCAGGGTTCCCACAGGAGAGAAACAGCACTGTTAAGATAGGGTAATTTAAGGAGGATTTCCTTCTAAAGGGGCTGACTAATAACAAAGAGAAGTTTGGAGGGTAGACGAGTCAAAAGGAAAGTTCCAAACTCGAGGGCTAGTGGAAACCAATCTGTGACCACCCCTGAAACCAACGGGACCAAGGAAGAGTTAGGTCACCAGATCCAGGAAAAAGAGCTGTGCAGAGTTGAGATGCTTGGAAAGGAAGGAAGCTGCCAGACTAAGGCAGTGTCACAGGGATGCAGCCGAGGAAATAAAACCCCTGACATCCCTTTCCTTTTCCTGTCTGCCCAGTCTCTTCTTTGACTAAGTCCAACCAGAAGCCAGAAGCCATAGGCACCCAGTGCTGTAGTCCTCTTGCAGAGCAGAAGCAGAGCAGAGAAGGGGGAGAGTGAACCAGAGACATAGCCCTATCCTTAGTGTACTCAGGTAACATTGTCCTAGAGCCAAATAGCCCTATTTCCTTCCTAATGTAACCAGTCCTAGTCCCTACAGTGTCTGAGTGGCACAATTTAGAGGATAGCAACCCTAATTCCTCAATTCTATCTGGGTTCTAGCCTGGGGTAGATTCAGAGGGACTGCTCAATGGTGCACCGAGTACACAGGCTTTACAATCCCAGTCCTCCAAGAGTCAGCTTCTTCCTGTCCGGCCTGGGTCACAGCCCTAGGGCCTCTGTGCTTCTGGACTTGCAGAGCTGATTCACAGTGTGGACGGTGGCTGGTTTCTTTGAATCTGCCCTTGTTCCCCCCTACCCCAGCCTATTCTTTATCTCATCCCACCCTCCCCTGAACCCCTCCAGCACTGTTTCTTGGGGTTGCTGACCAACCCCAAGTGCCTGATGCCCTCCTAGGAACTATGAGCCTTCTAAGAGGGGCATCTGGGGAGAGTCAGTTGACCTCCCTAGGCTAAGATGTTCAGTCTAAGTGAATCCCCACTGGACAGCTTGCAGAACTCTCTCCCCGTTTCCAATTGTCTAGTTCAAGTTTGCTGGGAAATTAGATGAAGAAACTACCCAGGCTTAGTACTCCTGGAGCTGAGGGCCTGGGACAGTGGCAGGGAGAAGATTGTACAGGAGGAGAGAGGGTTGACCTTGCTCTCTTACTACCTACTTCAAAACCAAGGGTACTGAGGGGAGGTGAGATCCACCAGAGACCAGGCAAGGGATATAAGGGTCAGCTGGAGGGAGCCATGCTCAGGCTCAGGGCCAAGAAGTCTTATTAGTAAAGGAAGAAGGAGACTAAGAGAGGGCTGTGGAAAACATCAGGGAAAGGTAATTCCCCAGTGGGGAGGTGGCAAGCAGAAGGGAGTCATTTTTAGAACAGGAAACAGTCTGTTGGGGGATTATTATACCTCCTGAAGAAGAAAAGGTAGCGTAGAATTTTGGGAGAAGGTAATTTGAATCTAAGCTGATGAAGCTGCCAGGTAAAGGAACTTTCCTTCTGCTTGTCAAGACCCTGAAAATGCAGGAAGGCTGTATCTTACCCCTGGCAAGCCCAAGGGCCAGGCAAGCCTTTCTGGCAGATCTAAGGTGAGGGAGCAGCAGGGAGTCCTTCCAGTATTGTGTCTGGCACAAAGGAGACACCTGGCACATCATGCCCAACTGGTTGTCTGCCCTGTCACCTGACATCCACAGGCATCCGATGCACCTCTGTGCTCCTTTTTTCATTCCCTTGTTCTTTGTCTGGTCCAACAAACCTTTATGGAACCCCTTGCTCTGTGCCAGCACAGTGCTGAGCACCAAGAGACATACATCAGGGCTTTCAGCACCAGAGGGCTGACAGGGCCGGAGCAGCCCATCAGCACATCTCTGAGTCTCCAGTGCAAAAAGGGCTGACACAGGGAAGAGCTAAGTAGGGTGGTGTGAGAATAGAGAGGAGTCAAGGAAGACTTCTCCAAGTGGGGGGCTGAGGAAAGCAGCAGAGACTGAGAGGAGGAAGAGAATCTAAAGAGAGATCATTCCCAAGCCCAGTAGGCAGGAGCTCAGCAAATACTTCTTAAGCACCCCTCCCCGATAAGAACAGAATGCACAAATCATAAGGATTTACTAATCAGTAGTGAGAATCCTGTCACAGATGTGGTTTTTCTCTTGGATTTACTGAGGATGATGGAGCTGACATGTTAGGATTTTCATGGATAAGGATGAAACACCTCTGAGCTGGTCCTTGGATTGTTGCTAAAGAGCATATAAATCCAAAGAATTGCTAGCAGTGGGAAGTTGTGGGAAGATCCCTGGGTGGAGATCCTAAGTTTCCAAGCCAGGGCAAGGGAGAAACTGCCAATGGCAGCTCAGAGTCTTTAAAATGTTCCTGGGTGAGAACCTGAGAAGCTGGTCCTTTGGAATCTTGGGGCCTTTGTGACTGTCTCCCTTGTCCAGCCTCACCTTCGTTTACCTCCTGCACTTGGAAGTGTGTTCCCCTGGAATGGAGCTCAGTGCACCTCCCATTCCCAACCCCTTCACCCTGTTATCCTCCGCTTCCCGGGTTTCAAGCAAAATACCTCCTCTTATCGCAGAACTGCCAGAGTTCCAGCTTCCATTTCTAATAAGCCCAGAGAGTCTGGGTACAACAGAAATCACAGTCTTTACAAAGGACTCCATTTTTCTAGTTTACCCTACCATTCTCCTCCCCAAAGGACTGGGCTCCCTGGCTTTCCCACGCCAACCCATGCCCTTTGAGAGCCTGCCATTTGGGCTGCTGTCCCAGCCACAGGCTTAAGATAACAAGTAACCTCCCGCAGAAAGAATGTAAAATTACAGCATGAACATAGATCCTGTCACTATGAGAGCAAGTGGAAAAGACATCCCATTTCCAAGTAGCCCAAACTCATGTAGACCAGACTTGAAATGGCTGAAACAACCTCTTTAAAAAGTTGAAGCAGGGCTGGGGTGTGATTCAGAGGTAGAGTGCTTGCCTAGCATGCATAAGGCCTCTGGTTGAATCCCCAGTACTCCACACATGACAAAAAAGCCAAATCAGCAGCAAGAATGTGAGAAATCTGATTAAATCAGCAAGGACTTATCTATGAGTTCCCAAATAACAATTGTCTATGTCTTGTCTCCTCTGTATTCCCTAGACACTTACTGGCATGTGCAAGACACTCAGTATTTATTCGTCAAAAGAGTAACAAACATTTAGACTGATTTTGTCTTATGCTGCCCAAGTTTTTGACTATCCCTGCCAGATGTTGAATGTATGTATATGTGTGCAAGTACCTGGAGTTCACCAAAGAGGATGTGCATCACTGTGCAGAGGCAGCAGAAGTATCCCTGGAGCTCACAGACAGATGATCATGAGGAAAAGATGGAACTGCGTGAATGTGTGTGTGTGTGTGTGTGTGTGTGTGTGTGTGCATGCGTGCCTGTGTGTGGGACAGAAAGAAGAGACAATGAGTCAATAATGAAAAATCTCAAGTTGTAAATATTTGCCTTAAAGAGGATTCTCCTGATCAGCTCCATCACAGACTCCATCTTACCACCAACCAGTCCTTTTGAGTCTGCTAGTAGTTTGAAGGGACCCTCCAGTTCTCAACAGGTTTCTGTCTACTTTCCCAGCTCAGGGACCCTCCCAGCAGATGTCAGGGCCTTGTGCATGAACAAACACAGCATCTAATACTGTGACTCTCTCATGGCAGGAAAGAATGTCTTAGTCATGTATCAGATGTTGTCCCCACTCAGGAGATGAGGCACAGCAGGTGATTCTATAATTTGGACTAGATCCATTGCAGACCTACCATGAGGGGCCCAGTCGTGGTCAGTAGAATGGTTCAACTCCTTGCAACTTAGTGGGGTGCTAAAGGTGATGGAGGAGGCAGTCCCCTAGAACCACAGCAGAGGTCCTTACTTAAAGAAGGAAGAGGTTGTCCCATTGGACTCCAACGGGCTTAGGATGGGTCTGGGTGGGGACTTAGGTGTGCTCAATACCAGGCCAACTGCCTCTTCACAGGGATATGGCTTTTGGTTCCTGGCTGATGCATGAGCAGGGGAAGCCAGGATGTGGCCAGAAATGGGACATTCCTGGAGTGTGGTTGGCAGTGTGGTTGAGGGGACAAGGCTGCTCACAACCCTGCTGCCTGAGAGAAAGTACTCAGAGAACAAGCAAAAGGGACCAAGACCAGAACCTTCCACTGACCAGATTTGAAGAACAACAGATTGTAAACTTTCTCTGAAATGAGAGGGGATGGAGACATTCAGAGAAATCCAGACATAGCCATGGAGAATTAGTCTGTCTATGAGTTGTTGAACTACACACATGAAATTCAGTGGAAATCAGCAATTGGCTCCAGTACCTGCTTATACCCGTGTGAAAAAAAATTGGACTAAATTTCTGATATTTCTGACATTTTAATAGCCTGAAATAAAAATCCAACAATGAGAGACAGTAAATGCTTTGTTTCTTTTGTCTGGATATAAAGTGTGGGGATAAATATACATCTTATATCCTCCTTGGTTAATAGATTTTAGTGGAATTGCCAGGCCAGAGAGTATTCTATTACAAAGAAAGAAACAGACTGGATTTTCAATTTATTACCAATGTAGAGATCTACTTTATGGTTTGGGCTGGTCCTTTCTTTTTCTTTCTCTCTTTTGGTCTCCTTTAGTGAAAATGCAAGTCCTTTCTATGCAAACTCTCTAAACTTTTAGAACAATCTAATTATTCTTAGTCACATGATTCCTGGGGGGACACTTGAAGGGCACCTCTAAACCCATAATCCTGGGCTATAAAAAGGATCTGGGGGACTGATCAAAGGTGAACTGCCCATTTATGACCTCTCTTTGAAGACCCTTCCCATCTCCCTGACAGTTTTATAGAAGTCATTCTTTCTGCTCCAACCCAGATCAAAGACTTGGAGGCAAGGGTCTCCCCACCCACCACCTGGCAAGGAAGGAAGGGATTACCCCTGGAATAAAAACCTCAATGAAGTGGGTTTACTGACCTCCCTGGGGGGCAGGGGTGAGAACTTTCTTGCCCATAGGTGCAGATCAAGACAAAGGCCAGATAAATTCTGGGTGCCCTTTCTTTGCTCTTGCAGCAAAGAAGAAAAATCAATCAATCTTTCTCTTTTCTCTCTGTCTCTCTCTAACTTCTTTGTGTCTTTCTCTATGTCTTCCAGCCTTCAAAGAGAAATTCTCTGATCTTTTGTGCAGTTTTAGTTAATATCTACAAGTTGCTAGAATCTCGTTTATTAATTTATCCGTAAACCCAGGTAATGGTTCCCACTGTTCTGCATGGGACCTTCCCCTAAGGACCAGGCATGATGAATCCATGAACTGAGAGGGAGGCAGGAGAAGCAGCAGGTGTGTCACATCATTCAGCCCACAGCCTCAGCCACTTATTAGTTTGTTTTCACTCCCACCCCCTATCCTTCCCCAGGCACACTGGGGTCTGTGTTGGATCTGTGGTCAAGGTGAATGTCACAGGAGTGCTTCATTGAGGGTTGGAAATTCCCAAGTTCCTGATACTCCCGGCTTAACCCTGAAGGGACACACCTAGAGACAGATGGGAGCAGGAGTTCCATGAAGCCCCCTTGCTCTGGGAATGACCTCCCATACTCAGCCCTGACCCAGCACATCAGACTCTCATGGCAGGGGTGTTGAGAGGTGGAACACACAAGTTTCCCCAGTCATGTTATCTCTTTGTTTGAAGGAACTTGAGAGAGGTCATCTAGGACCTTGCCCCCAGGGTAGACAAGAAACAGAACAAGCCCTGTTCACTCAGAATCTCCTTTCCAAGCTACATCCTCACTCTGAAAGACCTCTGCTACCCCTCCGTGTTGCCACAGGATGCCCCACAAACGACATTAAACTTCTGTAGGGTTTGATTTCTCTGGCACTGCTAGTTTAACATTCACTAGACAGCAGGGTTTAATGACAGCAGGTTTGGAGAGTTGCTTTGGGAAATCCACATCCCAGTCATACCCACTAAACTGCCAGTTTTAGGGAGACATCACCTCTTCCCCTAAATCCTGTGTGTTCTGGTCCTGCACTCTCAGCTCCCTATCTCCAATAAAAGCCTCTGCTTCCCCCATATCCAGCTCCTTACTGTTCTCCTGATTCCTCTCTTCCTGCAATTCCTTTGGCCCTTCCTGGAATGCACTCTGGCCTCCTCTTAAGCAATTCCTGCCATGCTTTAAAGCCCATTTCAAGCCCCACCCTTCTTCTTCCTGTAGTACTTAGCGACTAGTCTAGACTTGTATTCAAAGTGTGGCTGCAGACCAGCCGTATTGCTCCCATCCTGGAACAACTTCATCAGATTTGCTTTCTAACAAGACACCCTAGTGTATGTATGCACAGTCAAGTGTGAGAGGCCTGTTTTTAACTAGTGGTTCTTAAAATGTAGTCCCAGGAGCAGCAGCATCAGTATTACCTGGCTATTTGCTAGAAATGTAAAATTTCAGACTCTATCCCAGGCTACTGATCCAGAAACTCTTGAAGTAGGACTCAACAATATGTGCTTTAATATGATCTTTACACGTTCTGATACATATGCTATTCAAGAAACCATACACATGCTGGGCGTGGTGGCGCACACCTGTAATTCGAGTGGCTCAGGAGGTAGAGGCAAGGGGATCACAAGTTTAAATCAGCCTCAGCAACTTAGCAAGGTTCTAAGCAATTTAGTGAGAACCTATCTCAAAATAAAATATTTTTAAAAAGGGGATGTGGCTCAGTGGTTAAGCGCACCTGGGTTCAATCCTGGTACCAAAAAAAAATAAAAAAGAAAAAAAAGAAAAAAGAAAGAAAGAAACTATACACAATTCTCATCCTGCTTCATAAGCACATGACCATGGCTTTGTTGCTGTCTTGAGATCTTGATTTTATCTTTGATCTTGTGCTGTTCGAGTGCAGTCTGATGAGACTTCAGAGCATGCACATGAACAGAGGAGGTAATGCACCATGTGTGTGTCCAACACCATCCTTGCCCCTCCATTCTCGGAGCTTGACAGTGGCCCCTGAGCAGAGCTCCAGTGGATCCCTGTCACGTGGGAGTTCAGCCAGACTCCAAATGGCACCATGTGAGTGTGCTATGGGGAGTGATGACAGCCCTGAAGTCACTTTTCCTTAACCCGGAACTTTCTTCATGCACAGAAGGTAGCAATGGTATTTTAAGAAACACAAATGACCGAGAAACTGTATCATATTCTTTGTAGCTTGTGTTGCTTCCCTGTATTGTCCATCACTTGCCTGGACATTATGGCATAGAAGGAAAGAGACAGGACATCTCTTGTTCTCTTCTCCTTTCAGTTTTTACTTTTGTAGAAGAAGCTGAAGATAAAGATGTTTGGTAGAATGTGTGTGTATCAAAAGTTTAAATAAAAACAGTCATATTTCCACCATTCTGCTAAAACAAAGTATATATACATATATGAATGTGTCTTTGGTGATTTCACCAAATACAAAATAAATGCCCTTGTATTTGCATTTAAAACTGGCATTACATGATATAAAGAAGAAAAGTAATGTACATGCTGGAAATTTAAATTTCTATCTTTTCTTGACTTAGAACAGCATAAAATGACACAACATCACAAGAATTCAAGAAAGACTGCAGAATAAAGGGGAAAACTTTATATTTTAGTATCTCTAATAGTGCTTTTCTCCTGCTTTTTATACAAAGACTTCAGTCCACTATTCACACTGAGATATTTCTGAGAATGACATGGAACACTGTGAGTAATTACAGCTGGACCATAGGTAGAAATTGGGCCTTCCCTAAGCAGCCTCGGACATGTAGTCATTTTAAATCTTAAAGCTCATAATGCTGAAGAGGAAAATGAAATAGAAATGAAGTCATTTTGCTTTCTGTCAGTTGGAGAAAATTTTACAAAATTATATTTGCTATTGAGGTTTACCAATTGCATTTTCTGTGAAGGCATTTGCCGTGTTAACTAGGAGGCTGACTACAGTTTTAACAAATCAAATTATGGGCTTGGAAATGGCATTTGCCTCTTCTTTCCTTGTTCTTCTGTACAAAGTCAGAAGGGTTTTTTAATTATTATTATTTTTCTTTAGCGTCCTCCAACCCTGGAAACCTCAACTCTTTTTGTGCTTTTGCTGTCCTCTGACATTCTCAAACATTTATGACATCTTTCTATATACATTCTTGATTTGTGCTTTTCCTTCCATCTGGGTGTGCTTCCTCTTAAAATCTGCACTCATTAGCAGAAAAAAGGCTGTTTTCCTTGGATGTCTCCTCTTTTTCTTCCTCATCAGGATCATTTGCAATTTTAGGTTCTGGATTTTATTTTTAGAGCCATTCTATTTTAGTTGTACTCCCTTTCGGAGGTTCTCACTATGAGATCATCTATTTTGTACTTTTTGAAATCTGCTTTCCTCCAGCTTGTAAGTCTGAAGCTACACACCCTGCTTTAATGGGATGGACACTCTCTCCCAGGCTCTCATCATTTTCATATCACTAACAGGTGTTTGCTGGTAGAATAAAGTCTGACTTCTCCTTGTCCCTACCTGTTCCTTTCAAGGGATGAAATTTTCAATCATGTCAGTCGAGACTTTATTAAATGCTCTGCTTTTTAAAGAAATACGAGACTTACAGACTTCCACAAAATGGTTTTTAATGTTACTTCTTTTAAAATAAGCATTTGTCACTGTATTTTGTCTCTGTGTTAGTTTCCCAAAACCTTCCATCCAACATTTTCTCCTCCTCCTCCTCCTCCTCCTCCTCCTCCTCCTCCTCCTCCTCCTCCTCCTCCTCCTCCTCCTCTTCCAT
>JAJEJO010003217.1:118079-165211 GCA_020662805.1 Glaucomys volans | reverse complement strand
TCCTCCTCCTCCTCCTCCTCCTCCTCCTCTTCCTTCTCCTCCTTCTTATTCCCCTGTTTCTTCTTTCTTTTGGTACCAGGGATTGAACCCAGGGGCACTTTACTACTGAGTCACATCTCCAGCTCTTTTTTTTTATTATTATTATATTTTATTTTGAAACAGGGTCTCACTAAGGTGCTTATGGCCTTGCTAAGTTGCTGAAGCTGATTTTGAACTTGTGATCCTCCTGCCTTGGCCTCCTGAGTCACTGGAATTACAGGTGTGTCACCTTGCCCAGCAATGTTGTCTTCTTATTGTGTGACTTTGCCATTTCTCCCCTCATAAGGTGGGATCAGTGGACACACATTTGAAGGTAGGCAGATTGATGACTAGCAGAACAGATGCTATGTGACTTCTAAGAGTAGATCACAGAAGGCCATACAGCTTCTCCCTGGTTCTCTCAGAGGATTCTTGTTCTTGTAACCCAGCAGCAATCCTGAGAAGACTGAACTAGGTCATACGAGGAACCACAAGGGGAAGCCACTTGTAGGTGTTCTGGATGATAGCCCAGGTGAGGTCCCAGCTGATAGCCAGCCACAAGGGCAGATTTAGAAATGAAGACATGGATTCCAGCCACCAGCCCTGCATAGACCTCACAACTTCCCAGTTGGAAAGTGAAGATAATCATCTCTTCTTTTTCCTGTCTGAATCCTGATCCACAGAAACCATAAGAGAGAATTAAATGATTATTGGTTTTTTAAGCTCCTGTATATTGAGGGAATGATTTAGAACACAGCAGTGGAAAACTCATGCAATAATTAAAACAAATTAAGAAACAAAAAATTAAGGCTAATTAAGAATTGTTTATACCCTTCAGAGTGGGCTAACTCCCACTCTGAAGACCCCTCCTATAATTTATCCAATCCCTCCAGGTAGAAGTGAAGCCCTGATCACATTAGTTCCCAGTCACCTGGCAGAGGTCTAACTCCTGTTCCTAAATGATACTTTTATATGAAATTTAATCTCCGTTATTAAAGCAATTAGATCATCCTGCTTCATTTACTATGTGAATTTAAGAAAGAGCAAAATTAAAACATCGCTCACATATTTCTCTGGCTGATTAGCATAACACAATTCTAACTAATTCCAGCCCCCCCCACCCCCTGCTGGAAAATGTTCCCTCTTATTCCAATTTATTGAGTCAGAGATCATTTGGTTGCAATGAACAGAACTCATTTGAGCCGACATAAGAAAAAGTAGAAATTGATTAGAAAGAGAGGGATTTGGTGGAACCCGAAGGCTGGAAGTGTAATCATGCTTTATAAGGATCAAAACTGCAGACTGACAAGAGCCAATCTGGCTTGTCTCTCCAAATCTCTTTCTATAAAGAGCTATATTGTCTTATTTCAGATTCTATAGCTTGTGCCTCTTCCCCTTCCACCCCCCAGATCTCCAGAGAGTGGTTTAGCATGTGATTAAGGGCAGTCTCCAGAGCTAAAATACCTAGATTCACCACTTAGTTAACTTGAGACCTTGGACACATTCCTTAAGCTTCTGATCTTCAGCTTCCTCATTGTAGAGTGGGGATAAAGAGAATAATAATACATCTCTCAAAGGTCTGTAGTGAGATTGAACTGATATACATGAAGTTCTTTGAAAAGTGTCTGGCACATTGAAAGTATCTGCTTTCATTATTATTTTTTCTTGGCTTACCTAATCAGGCTTAAACATGGGTTCCCTGATCCTGGCTTTATATCTGTGTTAGTCTGTTTGTGCTACTATAACAAAGCACCTTAGATTGGGCCATTTGTAAATAATATAAATGTATTGCTCACAGTCCTGAAGGCTGGGAAGTCCAAGATCAAGGTGCTGGCAGATTCAGTGTCTGGTGAGGGCTCACTCTTTGCATCCAGGGTAGAACCTCCTTGCTGTGCCTTTACATAGTGGAAGGCAGAAAAGGGATGAATGCTGTGTCCTTGTGCAGCAGGAGATGGAAGGGCAAAGGGGACTAGGGTACTCCCTTCAAACCCTTTTTAAAGAGCACTAATTCCATCTATGAGGGCTGGGGACTCATCACTTCCCCACAGGCCCTACCACTTAATACTATGACATTGGGTATTAGGCTCGAACATTTGAATTTTGGAAGAACACACATATACACATTATAGCAATAGCCAACGTATAGTTCAAGGGCCTAGCAGAAACCTACTAAGTTTCTGAGGCTCAATTTCACATTCCTAATAGAGCATATTGAACCAGCTGGGGTCACAGGTCTACTCATGGTCCAATCAGTTGTGATGGAAGATAAGGGGGTGGGGAACGAGTATATTCTTAGCACTTCCAAATATGTAACCACCTATATTTCCACAAGTAGCAGCTCTGGCACATTAAACCTTGGCTTTATCTCCCTGCCAAGCAGAGATTCTATACATACTAACTGACCCAAATGGCATGCAGAGGTGGCTTCCTTTGACCAGCGAGTACTTCTCTCTCTCCACACACCTAGCTCTCTGCCTTCTGCAGGGTATTGAAGGTTCTACTCCTCTGAGAAGCCAAACATAAGTCTCTCCATACTGAAAAGTGACTTTTATAAATCCCTACCTAGATTTTCCCTTCACAAGTCATAGTGAATTTTTTCTTTCGCGGAGAGAACAAAAAAGAAGAATCATTTCTGATCCCTCCCATCTGGTATTATGAGTTTAAGCTACTAATTTTACATATGGTGACTGTTTGCTTGTTGAGGTTCCCACTGGTAATGGAAACTTCAAGGAACAATATTTAAAATCATTGATCTCACTTTAGAGAAAAAGAAAATTAAGCAGAATGTTGAAGAAAATTAAGCAGAATGTTAAGCTAATTGGTTTATCTAAAGGGTAATGAGTTTCAGGAAATACTGCTCAAGTTAAGTCTTGTTTCATTTCTATATATTATTCCAGTCCTTGTTAGATTTGGTTATTTGGGGTAAATACTCCAAAACAGCATATTTCAAACCCTGTTCTTCAGAAATACTTGAATGTCATGGATGAATCCATAGCTCTTTAAATCATAGAGCAGAGCTAATTAGCTGCCCTCCCTAGGGGAAGAGATGGCTACGTCTTCCCTCTTGATACCAAGCCATCCTCTAAACTGGCATAAGTTGACCTTTCCTTGGGCTTGTTGTTTTTCTTGTTAGTAATTCTTTCTGTAAAATCTCAGAAACCTTAGGTTGCAATAGCCAATACTCTTGGTGTTTTAGGGAGTCACCATTGGACTTTCTTTTTGAGTGTGTCAGAAAGACTATTGAATATTGTGTAATTTTTAGAGAATTCTTTCAGAGAACACAAGAGGTTATTTCAGGGAAAAATGACCCAGGACTAACTATTAGCTTTGTTAAGCTATAAACAAGAAAAGAGGTATAGCTATCAATAAGAAGACTGCTTACAACTTACAGATCATATCTCCTATGCCCAGTGCCCCCATTTCTTTTCCCCTTATTCATCCTTTAATGAATTGATTGTTTCCCCCATTTTTCTTCATGGAGATTGCTATGCATGGCTATCTGACTAATTTGCAATTGAAGCCAACCTCTTTCACTCCATCCACTTCATCTAGAAGTAGATAGGACTACCTTAATCCAATCTAATAGAAGTTTAGGAGAAAACAAGACAAGTATGGCTATTATTAAATTATTGCTAAATACTTAATAAACTGTAGATGTCTGAAACAATACGTCTCAATGCTCCAAGGCATTTGGAAGCGACTGACACCATAATAATCCAATTATCCAGGGTCACTTATGCTCCACCCAGAAGCTCACAAATATCTTATCTTTTTTACTGATCTTCCCTGACCAGCTCCTCCAAAGAGGCCACCCCATCTGTAGCCCATCACTCTAATTTTTTTACACATCCCTCACCACTTTGGTATTTTTATAGTTCTTGTTTATAATTTCTTACTTATTTACTATTTACATTCTAGAATGGAAGGAGAGACCACATCCTAGAAAGTAGGGAGAGCAGAACCCTTCTCAGTCTCTCTTTCAGCACTATATTCTCAATGTCTAGAATAAAGCCTCTTGTATAGTAGGCATTCAATGGATGCTGTTGCTGTAATGCACCCCAAGTGCCTGGACCTCCCAGTCTTGCTCGTCAGCTTCTAACAAGTGTCTTGTCTTTCTTCCTTTGCAACCTGCTGGCTCTCCTTGCTCCATGCCATGGGCTGATGCAGCTGAACTTAGAGCTATAGTTGTTGCTGCTGCTGTCAAGGATGCAGTTAACTTGGTGATCAGATTCCTGGGAAAAGAGGAGGCAATCTCTGGGAGACATTCCATAGGATATTTCCACTCTTAAAAGCCCCTTTTGGGCAAATTGTGGAATAATCAAATTTTCTACAGACTTGTTTTCTCAGTAGAAACCAGTCAGGGTGCAAATCCAATGCAGCAGCCCGTGAGATGCACTGAACTCTAGGGTGTACCCAGGAATGGGCCTAGTTGAGTGACGAGCCATTAGAGCTACAATTCTAGCAGCAGAGTATACAAAACCAAACCAGATCTCTTCAAAACCTTCATAATCCTGACATCCAGTTTTGAAATCTAAGTCACCTTCATTATCTGTTACTTCTTCAACTCCTTTCTATTTGCATCTGCCCTCCAAGCATACCAAGTCCTTTGTAGAGCTCTGGCTTCAGGCATTGCATCCACCTCAGAAGTTCCTCTTGTAGCCAAGTTGCTTGTTACATTTACTGGTGTTCACAGAATTTAGTTTGCTGGGATCAGAGACCAAGTCTTGCATTCGTTTGCTCCTTCCCCAGCATGGTGTGTTTCACATTGGGGGAATTAAAAATAAAGCCTAAACTTTATGTTTTCCTAAGCAACAATTATTTTATAGACTATTTCTATAAATAAATATGAAATATAATGGAGACACTTGAAGGATGAGAAGCAATGCATTCTTGTCCTTATTTCCGGGTTGTTCAGCAACTCCCACATTGAAAGTCAAGCCCAGGGCCCCAACTTAGAATTTCTTCCATAGAGAAGATACCTGTTTTTGTCACACTGGCTGGGCCGTGGGAGTCACTGCATCATGGAAGGTGGAGGATATAAGGTAAGATGAAGCAGTAGGAAATCTCCCCCTCCTGCTCCAGTGGGCACTAGGAGAAGGAAAGAAGACAAAAATAAGGGAAAGAAATCATCAGATCTAGGGTTTGTGGTCCTCCACTCGACTTCTCACCTGCCTAACTTGAAATCCAGGAGGGTAGGGGTGTGAGATAACTTTGGGGAAATCTAAAAGAGAAAAAAAAATTTTTTTCATTTTTAACTTCCATCCCATGGTGGCACTCTGTGAGGAAATCAGCCCCTTCACTTGTGGAAGTTTTCACTTCCACAAAATGATCACCTGAAGTGGAAAGACCATATCACTTCTCTCAGGCCTTCCTGAAGGCTCACGTGCTGTGGAAGGGCTGGAGGATTTCATATGCCCCTTAGGAAATGAAGTTGGGTGTAGAGGCACAAGCCAGTGGCCCTGACATGGGGACTGCATGGTGAGGGATAGAGTGGCCTTAGCATTCAGAGGGAAAGTGACTGAGTTTCAGAGAGTATGAGCCAGCCAGGGAATACCCTGGGCTCTGATAGATCCACAAGATCCACTGTGGGAACTAGAAACCAGGGAGATACCTGGCCTGCAATAAGGAACCCACAAAGTCCCAAAGGCCAGCACAGAATGAGCAAGAGCTCCCCATTCATCCTGCTGCCTTCTTGGGGTGGGGGAGGGAGTGGAAAGTAATCAGGAGCATGGATACCAAAGAGCCTCTTGAAGCTGCAATAGACTGAACTACTGTTGATAGTCAAATTACCACCATTTTACTCCCCTTGCACAACAAAGAATTTGTAAGAAAGCTTAAATCAGGCATAGCAAACCCTGCCCTCAACACACATTTTCTTATTACCTCTGAGTAGTTGTGTATAAACTGGCAACAGTATTACACATATTTATTCACACATATATATTTATTTGTATTCTCTTTAAAACTTCCTTACAATACAGTGTTTCAATTACCAGCAACACCAAAAAATTGGGGTATCTTTAGAACTCAAATTTTTAAAAATCTGATATCAAGCAAATGGATATGGTTCCCTGACAACATCAAGCTTGAAAGAGTACTTCAGCCTGTGTCATTATACTGGGACCACAGTATTCCTCCCTGCTTGGCTTGGGCAAAGTCACACAGGTGTCCCCAAGTGCACAACACTACATCCCCTCAGGGCTGTCTTCCCGTCCTTTTCCTTCCCTCTGTGAATTGCAGCAAGATGGGCTTGAGAGAAAGGAAGACAAAGGCACAGGGAGAATGCTCAGACAGAAGGGCAGGTTGATAAATATGCCTATTTATAACTGCACAGCCCTTCGCCTTTTTCATCCTATTGATTTTCAGACTGGGCCATGTGTGCTGCTGTGTCTTAGGGAATGTGGGTACATGTGAACAACCTTGCTATCAAGTGATCATGCTGAATGAGGGGCTTCAGTCAAACTCTCCAGTAAGCCAGTCTGTTCTCTGGTCCTCACTGTTGCAGCACCTCGTGTGTAGAAGGGGAGGGTCTAGTCTACACACGTCCAGCTGTTATCGTCTATGTCTCTCTGACTGAGCTCTGGAAGGCAGGTCTTGGCAGCATATCCATCTCTGAATCCTTGAGCTATTTCCCCCTGTTTGATGAATAAGTGGGTTAGGGTTAGGGATGCAACGTTAGACAAAGATGGTACCCACAGAGCTCAGAAGATGGTAAGTCCCTGATTTGGTTGGAGAAAGAGAGGCATATAGCAGTTTGTCATCAAAGAGATTTATTGGTCTCTGTCTTCTCTAAGCTTGCAAAACAGGTCTGAGGCAGCCTCACAGGACCCTGGTAGGACTGTGAGCACTCCTGGGTTGCCCAAAACTATGCCTGATTAAGAGAAGCTCCAAGAATCTGGGGTGGTTGTAGGGGCAAGGCAAATGACTTCAAAGCACACTCAGCTTCTCCTTACCTGATCCAAACTTCCAGACGATTGTAGGACGGAGGGGAGGGTTGGGAGACTAGAGGGAGATCCGGCATGCCTATTGCAGTCATTTCAGTAAGAGAGAATGGAGGTGGATGGAAATTTCTTGAGGAAAATGTATCTTAGAATGAACTGAGGGAAAGAGGTGAGAAATGGAGAGGGTCCTCAGAAAGGGCTGGGACTGGGAAGGCAGGAGGGAATGGTAGACATTTGTGGTCACCAGAGTCATTGCTGAAGTTGGAAGGGAGGTGGCAGGAATACTGATGCTTTTGCAAAAGTCCCTAAAGCCCCTCCCTACCCTTCTAAACAGAAAACTGGGAAGATCAAACCTGTATTTCAGGGTGACACAAACCAATGGCCCAGGGTTATGGAGAAAAGTCTGGGGTCAAGGCCACACTGGCTCTCATACTCCTTGGATCCATGCAGCTGTTCTGGATCCCCTAGAAGAGAAAGTTAAAGAAGAAGCCAGAGTAAAGGAGGACAAAAAGGATGGAGAAAGTATCAAAGCCCATGCGACTCGCCCGGGAGTGGCAGATGCCTCTGTGAGCAGTGTTTGATCCTGGGAAAGCTCCTGTTTGGGAGGAATTGGCTACACCCCAGCCCTTTTTGACTAGAGGGGAATTACTGATGAACGAATTTAATTGTGGGCAACGTCTTCCCCTTAAGAGTTCAGAGCAGCCACGTGGCCCAGAGCAGCCTTGTAATGGCCCCCCGAACTCTCCAAGCTGCCCCTTTGCTCCCTCGCAAAAAGAAACCAAAACTCACCACAAACCCCAGGCAGGTGAGTGGGCTGCTAATGAAGGAAAGTTATTTTCATTAGGGCTTTCAACTGCACTATTTCTTTTTTTTTTTTCTTTTTAAAAGTTTTTTATTTTGAGACAGTGTCACACTAAGTTGCTGAGGGCCTTGCTAAATTGCTGAGGCTGGCTTGAACATGCAATCCTCCTGCCTCAGCCTCTGGGGCCCCTGGGATTACAGGCATGCACCATTGTGGCCAGCTCAATTATACTGTTTTGTTTTGAGATATCTTTAGTTGTAGGGGACACAATACCATTATTTATTTTTATGTGGTGCTAAGGATTGAACCCAGTGCCTTTACCACTCTACCACTGAGCCACAAGCCCAGCCCTCAAATGTACTGTTTCTGATGGGGGGAATGTATTTGCTTTTGGGTGATGTGCTTTCGTTGATTTGTCAACCAATTGAAGAAAGTACTAGGCTGATATGAAAACTCACATGAGAACCCCGTCTTGTCTGGGACCACAGATCTACAGATGCCTCCCCTGGAGTCCTGTAGACAGTGCAGTACAAAGAAGGAGGCATATTCTTCTCTGCCTCCCCTCCCCAGTGTTACCAGGGGCTTCACAACTGAAGAAAGATCCAAGGAGAGTGAACTCTTGGTGAGTTCTCAGACACAGCGATTAAAGATTGCACTGACAGATCAGGGAGGAGGTGGGCCAGGATAGGAGATGAAGGATGTGCTGCATGAGGGGCTCTTGGCAGCCTTGCTACCTGTTGACAGTACCCCAGAGTGTAGCATGGCGGGAAGGGAGAGGAGAGCAGGCTGGAAGCACACACAGCAACATGGACGGATCTTAAGGCACAGTGCTGGGTGGAAGGAGGAGAAACAGAATGCACTATATGACACAACACCACTTGTGAAAAATAAAAACACATCACAGGAAAATACCACCATATGGTCTGTAAGAAATATACAAAAAACACACACATTCAATCCATGACTGCCTATGTGTGCAGGAGAATGGGAAGGCTGTGTGGAAGATGCAGCAAATACAGTAACACAAGAGCAGGCCAAAAAGCATGGTGGGCTGAGGCCCAAAAGGTAGGAGTGGGATGGCACACAGGTTGGCCTCCTTCTGAAGGTTAAGTCTGTCCTTGTAACAGTCAAGGAAAAGTCCAAATAGACTAGTACTCTAGGTTCTGTTCCTCCTCTCTGAAATCACCTCGATCTTTCAGGACAGAAACCTGCATGTGCCTGAAGTGTGATCTTACGGAGGCTGAAGGGCCAGTGGGTTGAAGAAGAGCCTCAGTTACCTCTTGAATGCCATGCCTGTCTGGGGACTCTGGCTCACAATTCCAAGAATTTGGGGATTATGGAAGGTGCTGCAATGAAGTGGCAGCAATAGAAAGAAGTGCTATCAAAGAGAGGATGCCTGCCCACGACACTGACACAGTCTTCTGATTATCTTAGAAAAAAAATGCCATCTTCTGAGAAGGGAGGCAGTGGCTCCCATTCAACTCTTGGGGCACATCATTCTCAATTTATAGATAAGTAAACTAAGGCTTAGAAAGGCTAGGAAGTTTGCACAAAGTCACTTAGCTACTAAGTTGGGGAGGGCAGGATTTAAATCCAGGTGTGTGGACTCCAAACCTGAGCTCTTAACTGCCATTTTTTGATGCCTCCAGAATCAGCCATGGTGCCACATACACACGTACACATTTATGCACACATGTGCGTATGCACACATACACCTGCAGAAGTATGTTGCAAGAGTTATATGTTATGAAACAAACTCCTACTGTTGGGGCTTCCATTGTGGGCTTTTGAATGTGCTATGCAGAAGGGGGCAGATAAGAGTGACAGGGATGGCCACAGAGTTCTTTGTGAAAACAGTTACATATGATGGTGTGACAGGTGGCAGGTGGAGCAAAATGGAGAGAATGGGGGATTTCTCAGTGTGTGGTGTGGCTTCCAAGGACAGATCTGGAGAGATGCTTTGCAGCAGACATGGACTTGTGTGCAGTTTCATTGTGGGTCATGTGAAGAAATAAAACTAATGTCATCAAGCAGTTCTGATGTGCTCTTACCTGAAGCAGCTCTTGTGGCAAATGATGATGGTGGATGAGTTGATATCATTTCTGGGGCTAGAGGAGGACTTTAGGCTCATCTCAGCTGACTCCACCATGGGCAGCAGAGAAGACAGTAACTTGCACAAGACCATACAAGGACAAGAACCTAAGTCTCTGACTATCAGGCCAGTGAGGGCCCTCCATGCCACATCATTGTGCTCCTTAAGTCAGCTTAGAGGGACAGCGCCCTCCAGTCTATCCAACAGACCCTGCTTCTTCTACTCTGCTCCTTGTACTTCATTTTCATTCTTCCTGGAAGACAATTGCTTCTCAGAGGAGGACAAGAGGCAGAGAAGTAAAGGGATATCTCTTGCAATTAGAGAGCAAGTGGTTGGGTGAAATTCAGGGACACATAAGTAGTTTGGCCATGGCTGACCCCCATCCACTCATCTTCTCCAACCTCTTCCTTAGGTATCCCTTCCTGATGTCTAGGCCCTCCCACTCTAAACCTAAGGTGGGAGATCATGACTTTCATTTTGAAAATTCTGGTCAGCTTATTCTGCACAGAGAGGCCCCACTGGGCCTGGCCCAGATGCACACACAGCAGGGCCTCCAAAGCAGGAGAATCAAAGCCTGTCTCAACGGATTTCCTTTCTTCCCACCAAGGCAAGAAACAGGCCTGTGGAGAGCACAAAAGACACTGTGGATCCTGCTTCCTGGGGAATTTAATTACCAACATTAAGAGGAGGAGTTGTTCTCCCCTTCAGTTGTGGTGTCTTTGCCTCACTGCTTCTAGAGAAGAGGGGCATAGAATTTAAGCTCTTATCCAGGCAGGATAGAAGACATTCTCCACAGGCACACCGAGGAGGGGCGACAGATAAGTGCTACCCACACTGTATGTGTTTGGAGCCCCAAACACAACTGCCATTCTCTAGCTGACCCTGCAGGCCACTGTCAGAGGTTTACTTCTTTAGCTTTGGAGTCTATTAGACACCTGAAAATCAAATATTCCTCGAAGGGATGGTAGCTATGGCCAGCCATTTGCAATTCAGTGAAGTTTTGTTTTTCCCAGCTCACCCTCCAAAAGCATTTTTTAGAAGATGAGAGAGAAAATCAGATGACTAAGGAAGAGAGAGAGGGGAGGGAGAGGAGGGTCCACAAATTAGAGGGAAAGGAAGAGTCCATAAAGAGGCTAGGGGCCCAGACGTCAATCCTGACCTGGCATACCAGGTGGCTAGAGAAGTGAGTTCCAGTGTGGCAGCCAGTGGGTCTGAAGCCCCAGCATCACCTGGGATCCTGTTAGACACACAGATGCTTGGGCCCCATTCTTACTGAATCAGGAGATGTGGGGGGTGGGCCCCAGCAGTAGGTTTTTAAAAGCCCTGTAGCCCTGCAGGTGATGCTGATGCATGGTCAAGTTTGCGACCCAGTGGTTTACAGCCTGTCCCAGCCAGTGCTCATCAGTTTCCCTTCTCTGATTGGCTGTTCTCCTTGGCTGTGCAAGAGACAGCTACCATGGGGGTGGTGGGATGGCTAGGAGAGCCTTTGGCAAATGGTAAAGCTCTGGTGGAGGTGAGATGATGATAGGGAACAGTGTCACATTTGGCTAGAAAGGGAAAGCTTGGAGCAGAGCTGGGGGAATTGTGGAAGAAGTCTGAAGCAAGTTCCCCAGGGCAGCCATCTGGCACCTGAGAAACAGCAATTGTGTTGAGTGGAAAGGTAGAGACAGAAGCTTGATGAAGAGGACTGGGCCCTGACTGGACCTGGCAGGGGATGGGTCCAGAGCAGGGAGGTATTACCAGATGAATGAGCTTCCTCCTCTTCTTCCTCAGCATTGACTCTGTTTGGTCAACCTCTTCAAGATGCACCTCTTAGGTCAGTTTATTTCCTGGTGAATCCTCCTATCTCCCAACCTCCATGGTCACCCAGGTAACTCTGGTAGAGGCAATAAGGAGGTTCTGGATCTGATGGGGAGGCCTAAAGTGGTCCTCCACAAACTGGACATTTCTTTGAAGTTTCCTTCCCTGTTTGATTTTCTCCTTAGCACTTATCAGCACCTGAAATACTATGTGTTTTGTCTGTTCTTGCTACTAGAATATGAGTTGCATGTGGGCAGAGTCTTAGAGACGTTTTTACAGGATTGTTAACTATTAAATCCCCAAGAAGCTAGACAAGTGTCTGGCACATTATTTTTTCCCCTCCTTCCTGCTATTGGGGATGGAAACCAAGGCATTCTTCCACTGAGCTACATTCTTATCCCATTTTATATTTAAATTTTGAGTCAAGATTTCACTAAGTTACTGAGGCTGGCCTTGAACTTAAGATTCTCTTCTTGCCTCAGCCTCCTGAGTCACTGGGATTACAGGTGTGTGCCACCATGCCCAGCTCAATAAATACGTTTTGAAGAAAATTAATGAATCTTAAAGTCACTCTATTCTTAAACTTTGCTCCATGATCTATCACCAGTTACATTAATACACATTTTCCCTAAAATAGCTGAATAAAAATCAATGCTTCATGTCATCCACGAAGTGGGGGCTTCAGATGCCTGCCATACCATTGCTTGGATTCTACCATGGAGCAAAGCTTCATTTATGACCAGACAGCAAGTATAAGAGAGGACAGGGTCATGAGGGCCAGGGCCTCTGAGAAGCTTGGTTGATTTGAAGGCTCGAGTCTCTCTGTTTCAGTCAGATGGGTTTTTCCTGGGAGGTGTAAGCACAGAGAAGTTATAACCAAGTGTCAAAACAATGCCAAAAACCTTGTCTATCCAGTTCCTGGCACATAGCATGTGGCCAATAAGGTTAGTAAAATCTCTGTTCGAATCTGAGCTCCAGTGATCTTGATGAAAAAGTTATTCCAGTAACAGTCCTTACATGACAGTGCTCTCCTTGACCCCAGAGGCAGGGCCCTAGTTCCTTTGTTCTCTACTACTTGGTACAGCATGTTCCTAGAAGGCACTAAATGAATGTCTGATGAATGAAAAATACAGTATTGGCTTCAATTGATTTTTCTGGCTATTAAATTGTGTTTCAGGCCTGGTGGCTGAAAATCATCCTGAGATGTATTCAGCAACATTTTTACATTAGCAAGTAGAAAGTACTGAACCTCCTTGCATTTTCCTATGGGAACACAGAATCTCTCAAAGTACTATCTGAGAGTGCCCTGCCCTATCCCTGACCAGGTGTCACAGGATAAAGAAGGGATATCAAATTGGATTGTTTTAACCCCAAGAAATGATGGGGCATTTAAAAGAACTCCCTTACGTATTTTTAATAGCCTAATACAACACTAAGTATTTTGTAATTATCCTAAAAGGACATGCAAAACTTGGTCAACAAAAATTACAAACCTCTAATAGACAAAAAGAAATAGCTTGAATAGGGCTGGGGATATGGCTCAGTGGGTAGAGTGCCTGCCTCACAAGCACAAAGCCCTGGGTTCAATCCCCAGCGCCACAAGAAAAAAGGAAATAACTTGAATAAATGGAGAAGAATAAGTGTGGTAAATGGTATATTCTGTTCAAGAGATCTTGGGCCAAGTTAGAAGGAGGGAAGTGATGATCCTGCTCAGACCACACTCTGAGGGAAACCCAGACAAACTAGGAGCTGGGGAGGGAGGTGAGCCAGGCTGGAAACCATGTCACTCATGGAACCAAGCAGGTTGAGCCTGGTTATTAGAGAACTAGGGGCATTTCCATCTGACAAGAGAAGATTTAAGGACAAGGTTGAAAGGTTGAAGTACAGAAGTATTAGACTTGCTCTGTGGAAGGACACATGTGAAAACTACAGAAAAAAAATTGGGGGCTCAAACAAGGTAGCAACTTTCTGAAAGTCAGAGGTGTCATTGAGCTAAATAAAATGATGCTTCGAAGCAGACAGTGGATGACATTATCACTTCTGATGAAGGGGAAAAGGCGCAGCAAGCTCTGTAATCATCCTGGAGGTGTTCAGGGCATCACATTGCGTTCCCCCAGCCCTGCCCCTGCCTGCTATATGCAATGCCCCAGGCTGCATCTGGACCCAGCTTTGAGCTTCTAGAGGCGAGGTGAGAAGCAGGTGTGAACAGCCAGCAGTAGCCCTACCCCTCTCCCAGTGAGGAAGTCACAGGGAAGCTACCAATGTCAGAGGATGACAAACAACTCTGAACGTCCTGTGGAGAGAAGGATGAGGCAAGGAGCAGGGATTTCCTATGGGAAAGTAATGACTTCTAACAGGAAACTGGGATCTGTCAGGACAACAGGAATTTCTGACAGGAGACTAATGGCTTATGACAGAAAAATAGGGATTTCTTACCCATCCCCCCACACCTGCCAAATTTGGCTTCTGATGGGATATTATTGGATTTCTGAAGAGAGTAGTAACTTTTTTTTCAGGATTGTGATTTGCAATAAGAGAGTAGTGATTTCTGACAGAACATTTGTATCCATTACAGAGGGAGAGTAGTGATTTCTGATAGGATTTTGACAGGAATGAGGGTTTCTGTTAGGAAGGACAAAAAGTAACAGAACACACTGGAAAACAGGGAGGATCCAGCTTCCTTGGGGAAATAGCTTCTTGGATTTTGTTCATCAGTAATGAGAGACAGGCAGGGCCAAGGGAGGCTCACATTGGGCAGGATCTTGGCCCAGTGCCTCATTTGGCAGAGGGGACAGAGTGAGCCGTGGGGACGATCTACAAAGTCGGTGAGGGCATGAGCGACCAGGAAACACATTCCCTTGAGAAGCTTGAGGAAGGAGAAGCAGAAAATCTGCTCTTTGCTCAATCCCCCAACCCAGAAGTAATAATAACTTGATTTTCATTCAGGAAAATGGGAGCTTTTGCCATTTAATCTGTTCATTACATGTTCTTAACAAGGGGGCCAAGATAGGAGAGAAGTGATGTACCTTCCTAGAGCTGTAGCCCAGAGGTTATCCAGCAACCAGGTCCTAGCATTCTTGGAGACAAACTAGCACTGTGTTGCAGAGGAAATTAAATTGGGGGTGGGGGGCATCGATAAGGACCATCTGTCAGAGACAGTAGGCTGGCAAATTCCTGATCAGCAGGAAAAGTGATTCCCTTATTCCTAGGCTCACCATCCCCGTACCTGAGGGCTCTGGGACAGGCTGGGCGGCTCACAGGCCTTTTCCTGCAGGTGGTTAGGTTAGCAAGAACCCAGCAGTGCGCCACTGACTGAGGCAGGACACGCCTCAGAGGGCAGGAACACATTCTCTCAGACTGAGCTCTCATTGACCCCAGCTCCCAGGCACCACGTCCTCCACGTGACTGGATTCCTGTGGGCACAGGGCGCTGGGAGAATGTTAATTGTGCAGATCCCCAGAACAGCTGCAGCATCCTGAGCCAGGAGCTGCAGACTTGTACTTCCGACCGGATGAGGGGTTCAGCCCAGCTCTTTACACCAGCCCTGCAGATGCACACAAACACAAGGCCTCCTGCTGACAGTTTCCCCACACCCTGGCCAGGTCCAGCCTTTGCTCTCTTTGGGGGTCCTTACCACTTTTTTCCTACAGACCCAGGATACACTGATCTCTTCTTTCCAGCTGACACCTATCCTTCCACTTTGGTTCCCTTTCAACCTCTGATTGGAAGGAGGACAAAATATTCCCCAGATTTCCTCCCTCTTAATAAATGCCCCTAACTGGTCCTTAGCCATTTTATGGCTGCCAATGCAAACTGGGAAATCATCACAGTGGGAATAAACATTACAGATGAGAAGGTGATTTGAGTTTGTTTGTTTTATCTAAAAAATATGTGCATTTCTGAAGAGACTGGAGGTTTTTCTCAGGACATGCTTGCATGGCCAATCTGGCCTCATTTTAAGAACCATTAATAATACACCATTCAGGCAAAAGTCCATTCCTGCATTTTCATCTCAAAGGTGGGTAAAATCTATCACATCCTCAGCAGAGAATCTTATTCCTTTATTGTCTAGGTCACTGCTCATCCACAGCCTCCCAGAGAGGGCAGTGATGTGAACTAGGAGGCCATGCAGAGGCTCCACATCAGCCCCTTTCTGTGAAGACTCACAAAGTCTTAGTATTTGCTTAATGTCTCTTAACCTCAGTTACCTCATCTGTTAAATGGGGATTGGATGTAGCCACACGTGGTGCTTTGGTATCTGCAGAGATTGGTTCCAGGAGTCCCTACAGGACGCCATAATCCACAGATGCTGAAGTCCCTTATATAAAATGGCATCGTATTTGCGCATAACCAATACAAGTGCTCCTGTATACTTTAAGTCATTTCTGGATGACTTATAATAACTAGTACAATGCAAATGCTGTGTAAATAGTTGTTTTGCTGTGTTGATTAGGGAATAATGACAAGAAGTCTATACATCTTCAGGATGAATGCAATTTTTTTCCCCCAAATAATTTCAATTCACATTTGATTGAGTCTAAGGATACAGAGGGCTGATTATATCTGGCACCCTGTAGGCTTAGCAAATTTGGAACCTTACTTCTGCAGAAGTACCCTTCAGAGCAGGGCTGTACAGGTAAGGCTGTGCAATCTGTGCCTGCCCCATGACACCTAGCAGAGCAGCTAGGTAGAGGCTGAAATATAACAGCAGCTTTATCTACCCTAGCAAGTGTCCAGGATGGAGCTTTTCTGCACAAAATCTTCAGTTCTTCACACAAAGGCACCATAAGGATGATCAGCTGCTGGGTGCCTGTGCCAGCACCCAGTCCACCCTGCTGGGGGAAGATTCATTAGTACTTCTGCTGTAAGCACCCTTCTTGTTCATTGTGGGACCAGTCTCCCCTCCTCTCCTGTTTGTCATTGGAGGCCTTGGTGAGGTGGAACCCATTGAGATGGGTTCCCCCTTTCTCACTGGGGGTTCCTTGTCCTGGCTGCTTTTGGACCCTGGCAACCACTCTTCCTCCAAGAAGGCCCACCATTGGGGCAGCTTGCAGGGTCTCAATTTCAGAACTTCTACCCTTACATTACATGGTTCAAAAAGAGGCTTTTCTTCATACCTACAAAGAGTCAAGCAGGTTTTCTTCTTCCCTAGCAGGAACAAACTAGAAGAGTTCCATCCTGAGCCTTGGTAGGCCTCAGCAATATCACTCATGGGAAGGGGCTTCCTGATCAGGGATTCCTTCAAGGTCACCCTTTTCTCTCTTCATTTTTGTCTCAGGTAGTTAATAAGACATGAGAGGAGTTTATTGCCCATTTGCTCTGCTCTTTCTCTGTATCCAAAGTTGCCCAGTACACACTGACCAGGAGCAAGTGTTCATAGACATTGCAGAGCCAGGACTAGACACCAAGGCTTAGCACTGTGCTTGCAGAAAGCTATTTTCCTCTCCCAAAGACCAGGAAAAACTGAGCTTGGACAAACAGGAAGAGGCAGCCTGACCTGGATAGGAGGGGGTGAAGATAGGACCACTCCAATGTGGTCCCACCCACCAATAGTGTGGCTTCTCACAGGCCTGGAACAGAAAATAGAGGCCTCGGGAGTTGTGAGTACGAATGAGGCCAGGAGGGCAAATCCTCACTCCTGAACAGAACCAAGTGTAAATTTCTTTACAACTTGGAGCCATGGTGGGCTCTACCTTGCAGAGGGGTGTGACTGTGATGGGAATGTTTTCCTCAGATGGAGGGTTTTTCAGTGGGAGGATCCTTCAGAAAAAACTGGAATCATTTAGGAAACAAAACAAAATAAAAAAAAACTTTAATTCACCAGCATAAACTAATTAGATTTCTCAGATGACTAGAATTTTTTTTTTGCACTATCTTAAGGAGGCAGAGTTAAATAATAATAATAATAATAATAATAATAATAATAATAATAAATACCCAAATCAAGGATTTATTTTTTAAAACAACAAAGAACTGACAGCTTCCAGGGACTCCCCTGGAGTCCACAGATGGCCAGTGTGATCACCCCTGTTATGGTTTTGCTATAGGAACAACTAATGTTTAGGAGGGTGACCCTTGGGTTGCTAGGTCATCAAAGGAAGTTTCTGGTCACTGGATTGTCAGAATCCCTATTTCCTTTGTATTACAGTCAAGTGGAGCCTGACCGTATTTCTAATTTAACCACAAACTCCTTGAAATTGATTGTTCAAGAATTCTAACATTCTTTGGACAGAGGTGACACTGTATATAAACTTAAAGAGTCTTTCAGAGGAAACTCATGTGCTTATATCCTATAGATATTTGATGGCAATGGGTTCATGGTAGTAATTCTCAATGAAGGGCAGGGATTTCTTCCTCAAAGAATATTTGGCAATGCCTTGAGACATTGTTGGTTGTTGGGGCAGGGGTTGGGGTGGGATGCTCTTCAACCTCCTACAATACACAGTTCAAGGAATGCTGCTCAACCTCCTATAATACATAGTTCAAGGGATACTGCTCAACCTCCCATAATACACACACACACACACACACACACACACACCTTCTACATTTTATCTGACATAAAATTTCAGTAGTGATGAAGCTGAGAAACTATGGTTCATGATCATATGAAAAGAAGTGTTCCCCTAGTGAGAAGCAATAGGGTGGCTGCCCCAAGGCCTCAGGGCCAAGCTTAGAGGCCTGCCCTGTCACCCATCATTTGGGAGTGGTATCACCTTACCAAGCTCTTAGGATCATCACAGGACCTGAAACCAGTACATCTATCTTCAACAAAACACAACTAGCAGGATGTCTGGTTGCTGTGTGTTGCCAATAAAGATGCACGGCTGAGCCTGGAGCACAAGGAGAGTTAGATGAGTCAATGCTGCCTGGGGCTCTCAGGTCTACCAGAACCAGAGGCTGCGGCAGAGTGCGATGCACGTCTCCCTCAGGGGCTGCCCGAGCTCACCTGTGTAGAGCTACATCTTCTAGGCTTCCACCAGTCACGAAACCTTCTTGTGGTCAACAACTTCTTTCTTTGAATGCGTCAATGTCATTAGTAAAGTCTGACTTCAACCTGGGGCCAGAGTCCTCTTAAAGTCATTGAACATGTTTTCAATTTTGCAAACATTTTGATGAAATTGACATAATTGCATTAAAATAGGTTGGAAATCATATTTTAGAGTTTATAATTTATTATCAGTAAAACTACTAATGAGATCATTAATAATATTAATGAATATTATCACTATTCATTCACCTGTTACTTTGCTCAAAAGAATAGAACTTTAAAAGCATTTATTTCAAAGTTACCATCAGTGATATATTTGTGTTTTAAGTGTTCCATAAATGGGATGATGGGACATAATGGGTTAAGATGATTTCATTTCTTGGTTCTCATTCATTATGCTTACATTTTCCAGTAGAATGTAGGAATTCCCTGATCTGAGAGCAGAGGAATCATTCTGAGAATTCTGAGAAGCCAGCTTATCCGTGAGTATATGGAGGCTGAATAACTAACATAGTTTGCTCTCATCTAGTACTAGTATTTGTTAAAGGTATTAATATGATGCTGAAATTAATACACTATAAACAATTTAAAGAGCAATCATAATTCATAATAGCTTTTTTTGTCAATATGTACCTTTTCAGTTAACAAATACTGAACGTATAAATGTGGGGGTGAGTCTGGGAAATATTTTGTTGATAAAAAGCAGGAATTATGCTGGAAAAAGTTGGAATCCACTGGTTTGACTCACAGGATGTTAATTCCCCATATTTCTCAGTTCCTCAGCAGGGAGGCACATTGTGTCCCGATGCATTTGCATGCTTTACAGTTTCTGAAACATTTCACATCCATTGTCTCACTGACTCCTCTCCTCTAGTGAGCAAGGTGTGATGGGGCATTACTTCTACTTTATGGGTTAGATAGGGCGTGGGGACTAGGTTTTCCCAGGATTTAGAGCTAGCAGAGCTAGGATCTTGGACCCATCTTCTCGACCCAGGACGCAGAGTTTTTCCATTCCCCCTGCATTGGTCACAGACCCCTTTGGGGGGTCTCCAAGCCACCAAAGAGCAAACTGCACTCCACAGTAACTAATGGGTGAAGTGATCCAGGGAGTATTTAAGAACTTTGGTGAACTAGTCATTTCATACCTTCCTGCATCCCAGTTCTTCATGAGAATTCATGGAGGTAGAGAAAATTAGAAAGTCATGAACAAGTTTATGTTTAGTTGCCATAGAAACCTATGCTTTACCCTAGAGTTCATATTTGATACAATTTCCTGAAATTCTCCTTGAGGATGATAGGTGATTTCGAATTTCTAAAGCTTAAAAAGTAAAAATGCTGAACCAGATGGGATATTCCTAGGTTATTTTACCTTTGACATCCTATTTGTCTAAATTTTTGAGTTCTACTAGCATCATCAACGGAAGAACTCTCTAGAACAAACGAATGTTTTTGTCACTTCTTTTCAAAGTCCTTTCATTCACTCACTCATTTATTCAACATTGATTGAGTATAAGACACCATGCTAGGCTTGTAAGCTAAAAACGCCTTTGAGCACAAACCCAAATGTCTAACTTCTGTAAAGAAATCAACAACAATCAATTCTCAGCAGCTCAGAGGCTTCTCCAAAATAGACCATATTTCAGGCCACAAAGGAATGCTTAGAAAATGCAGAAAAAAAAATTGATATGCTTCCTTGCATCTTATCAGATCATCATGGAATTAAATTAGAAAACAACACCAAAGAGCCCTACAGAAACCATATAAACAAATGGAGATTAAAAAATACTCTTCTCAATGATGAATGGGTAATGAAAGAAATCAAGGGAGAAATTTAAAAATTCTTAGACTCAAGTAAGAATAATGATACAACATAACAGAACCTCTGGGACACTATGAAAGCAGTTCTAAGAGGAAAGTTTATAGCTATGACTGCCTACACAAGAAAATCAGAAAGAGCCTAAATAAACAACCTAATGATACATCTCAAGGCCCTTTAAAAAAGAAGAACAAACCAAATCCAAAACCAGTATAAGGAAGAAAATAATTAAGATCATAGCTGAAATCGATGAAAAAAAAATACAAAGCATGAAACAAAGACCTTTTTCTTTGAAAAAATAAACAAGATTGATAAGCCTTTAGCCAAACTAAACCAAAGAAAAAGAGAGAAAAATCAAATTAATAAAATTAGACACACAAAAAAAGAGAAACCACCACAGATATCACAGAAATCCAGCAGATCATTAGGACTATTTTGAAAATTTATACTCCAATAAATTGGAAAATCTAGACATGGATACATTTCCAAACACATACAATCTGCCAAAATTGAATGAAGAGGATATAGAAAACCTAAACAATGAGACAATAACCAGCAATGAGACAGAAGCAGTAATGAAAAGCCTTCCAACAAAGAAAAGCCTAGGATCAGATGGATTCTCAACTGAATTCTACCAAACCTTTGAAGAACTAATGCCAATGCTCCTCAAATTATTCCATGAAATAGAAAGGGATGGAACACTTCCAAATTCATTCTATGAAGCCAGTGTCACACTCAGACCAAAACCAGATAGGGACACACCAAGGAAAGAAAACTACAGATCAATATCCCTGATGAGCTTAGATGAAAAAAAAAAAATCCTTAACAAAATATGAATAAATCATATTCAACAATTTATTAAGAAGATTGTACATCATGACCAAATAGGTTGTATTCCAAAGATATGAGGATGATTTAACATTAACACAATTCACCATGTAAATAAAATTTAGGACAAAACCCAGTCATCTCAATATATGCAGAGAAAGTCTTTGACAAAATTCAGCACCCATTCATGATAAAAAGACTGAAGAAATTAAGGATAGAAGGAATTTACCTTAACATTATAATGGCTATATATGACAAACCCAAAACCAACATCACAGTGAATGGGAAAAAAAATTAAAGCATTTCCATTAAAATCTGGAACAAGAAAAATATGTCCACTCTCACCACTTCTATTTGGTGGTGGTATCACTTCTATTTGGTGGTGGTACCACCACCACCAAATATGGTACCAGAAATTCTATCCAGAGTATTTAGGCAAGAGAAAGAAATAAAGGGATAAAAATAGGAAAAGAAGGAGTCAATTTATCAGTGTTTGCAGATGACATAATCCTATACCTGGAAGATCCAAAAAGTTCCACCAGAAGACTCTTAGAACTAATAAATTCAGCAAAGTAGCAGGTTACCAAATCAATACACAAAAACCAGTAGTTTTTCTATGTACCAATAAAGAGCCTGCTGAGAAAGAAATCAGGAAAACAATCCATTCACAATAGCCTGAAAAAAAATTTAAAAAGAGCAAGAGAGAAGAGACAAGACCTAGAAATAAGTCTAACCAAGGAGGTGAAAGACTTCTACAATGAAAAATATAATACGTGGTACATGGAAGAAAGAAACTGAAGAAGACACAAGAAGATGGAAGACACATGTTCATGGGTAGGCAGAATTAATATTGTTAAAATGGCCATACTACCAAAAGTAGTATACAGATGCAGTCCCCATCAGAATACCAATGACATTCTTCACAGAACTATTTTTTAAAAAAAAGTCCCAAAATTCATTTGGAAAAATAAAAGACCCAGAATACCCAAAGCAATTCTAAGTCAAAAAAACAAAACTGAAGGCATCATAATACCTGACTTCAAATTATGCTACAGAGCTATAATAACTAAAACTGCATGACACTGGCAGAAGAACACATAGACCAATGATACAGAATAGAAGACACAGAGAGAAACCCACATGGACACAGTCATCTGATCCTTGACAAAGGTGCCAAAAACATACATTGGAGAAAAGGCAGTCTATTCAACAATTGATGCTGGGAATGCAGGTAATCCATATAGAGAAAAACAAGACTAGACCCTAATCTCTAACTGCACAAAAATCAATTCAAATAGATCAAAGACCTAGGAATTAGACTAGAAACTTTGCAACTCCTAAAAGAAAATGTAGGGTCAAATTTTAGGGCAATGATTTTCTTACTAGGACCCCTAAAGCTCAGGAAATAATGCCAGGAGTTAATAAATATGATGACATCAAATTAAAAAGCTTCTGCATAGCAAAGTAAGAATGTTAAGAGAGAACCTGTGAAATGGGAGAAAATCTTTGCTAGTTCCTCTTCTGACAGGATTAACATCTAGAATACATAACAAACTCAAAAATCTTAACACAAAAAACAAATAACCCGATTAATAAATGGGCAAATGAACTAAACAGACACTTCTCAAAAGAAGAAATACAATTGGTCAACAAATATAAAAGTCATTAGCAATTTAGAAAAATGCAAATTAAAACCACACTGAGATTTCATTTCACTCCAGTCCCAATGGCAGCCATCAAGAATACAAATAATAAATGCTGGAGAGGATGTGGAGAAAAAGGAACACTTTTACAACTGTTGGTGGGATTGTAAACTAGTACAACCATTATGGAAATCAATATGGGGGGTTTCTCAAAACACTAGGAATGAAATCACCATATGACCTACCTATACCACTCCTCAGTATTTATTCTAAAGAATTAAAATCATTATACTATAGTGATACATGCATTCCCATGTTTGTAGTAGCACTATTCACATTAGCCAAACTATAGAACCAGCCTAGGTGTCCACTGATATATTAATGGATCAAGAAAATGTGGCATATATACACAATGGAATTTTGTTCAGCCATAAATAAAAATGAATATCATTATATTCATTTGCAGGAAAATGGATGGAACCTGAGACCATTATGCTAAGTAAAATAAGCCAATTCAAAAGGTCAAGGGTAGTATGTTTTCTCTAATATGCGGAAGCTAGAGAGGAAAAAGAAAAGAGAAGTGGGTGGCAGATCTCATGAAAATCAAAGAGAGATCAGAAGAATACAGGAAAGGAATGTGGGGAAAGCAAGGAGGGAAGGGAAGAAACTGTTTGGTTTTTTTGTTTTGTTTTGTTTTTTGGTGATGCTGGGGATTGAACCCAGGGCCTTGTGCATGTAAGGCAAGTACTCTACCAACTGAGCTATATCCCCAGCCCCAAGGAGGGAAGGGAAATTGGAAATACAGGAAATAATATACCAAACTATATTCTTATGTTGTGTGCACGTATAAATATGTTACAACAACCCCCACCATTTTGTATAACTATAATGCACCCATAAAAATATGGAAAGGGGCTGGGGCTGTAGCTCAGTGGTGGAGCACTTGCCTTGCATGTGTGAGGCACTGGGTTCCATCCTCAGCACCACATAAAAATAAACAAATAAAATAAAGACAGGCCGTCCATCTACAACTACAAAAATTTTTTAAAAAATTGGAAAAAGTTTTAAAAATATAATAAAATCTAAAAAAATAAAAAGGAAAGAAACCAACAAGTACAAGAAAGTCATTATAACTGGCTTATAACTTTAAGTCATGAAAAGTTAAGGGCTCTTCTATTGGAATGTAAAATATGCAGAATAAGAAAATTTCCTTCTAATGAGTCAGAAATTCTCTGAATTCTAAACAGCCTTCCAAATAGCTATAGTGTTTAGAGAAAACTAGCAACAGAATACTTTAACTTCAGTTCTTTGTGCTGAGAATCTAAAATCTCATTTTAGAAACTTAAGACAGGTTCCAGTACAACTAGCTCAAGGGCAAAAAAAAATATATTGTCAGATATAATCTAGAGTCTGGTATTCACTAAAGGGCTTTCTTCCTTTCTTGAAAAAAAAAAAAAAAGATCTGATGTGGTACAATTCCATTATTCACACCATATCTTTTCATTTGATCAAAAAGTAACTACATTTTATTTGTAAGGGAGAGATGGGATTGATTTGGCAAATGGAAACTAAGGAAATATTTCCAGATGGATATTTTGACTTTCACTATTAGGTGGAAGATGACAAAACTAGGCAGGAAATTACAAAAGTCTGTGACACAAAAGAGGAAATTACTTGTGTGGAGTCTGTGTAGAGAGGACTCACCGAGGGGGTGCCACCTACACAGATAAAGTGAGGGCTCGGCCAACTTACCTGGTTTCTGACCATCATCACCCATGTTGCCACCAGGTTCCATGTTCTGAACAGGGGGCACCAAGATGGAGAAGACACTGTCCCTGCTTTTGAGATGCTTAGGGTCCATTTGGCGGGGAGACTCAGTCAACTAACTGGACAGTTCCAGCGCAGCATGATCAGGTCCATAGTGGGGTCAATACCTGGGAGCACCTGGGAGGTACTCTCACCCAGGCTGGGGGCTGGGGGTGCAACCTGGACACAGAAAGACAGCACTGATGTTTTACAGGTGGCTCTAAAAATAAAAAATAAGGATAGGATCACAAGAGTGATACGAAATCCTCCAGGGGAAAAAAACAGCACATGACAACACTCTCAAATTCTCTGACACCATTGTTGCGTCACACTTGGAAACAAGGAAGCAGGCAGACATGGAGGCTCTGGGAGCCGCAAGCCCTGCTTCCCAGTCTGTGCAGGTTGTTAGGGGATCTCTGGGGACATCCATTCTTCCCATTAGCAGCGAACTGGGCCAGAGCACGCACCACAGCTGCTCTAATATTTGCTCTATTGGATTATAAAGCCGAGTAATTGCCATTTAAGTTTCAAGTAATGGGGAGAGCATTCGTCTGCGCTTTCGTTCATTTGTACAGCAATTAATTTGTACCTAAATTAACAATAAAAATGGTTATGTGATCCAATAAAGTTGAAACGATGGCAGGAGAAAAATAACATTGTCTGTTTCACCCTAATAGCCAGGTTAAATCACTCTTCCCGCTCCCACTGTTCTTTGTCTCTGAAGAAGACTGTTTTCAGGCAGGCAGAGAGGGGAACAGGTATGCATGCTGGCCCCTCTCAGGGGTTCAGCCCCAAAGGCTTTGGGTGGGAAAATGAGATTTGTGTGATGCATGTATTATCAACTAAGAATTGTTTAGGCAGGTCACTACTGCAATATGCCTCCAAGAAAGGACAGGAAACAGGCCCTTTGGAATTGTTTAAAGCAAGCATAGACACTAACCCCGAAGACGTTAGCACGGCATTGGCAAACTGGGGCTGTTGGACAGCATATGGCTAGCAGACACATTTTGCTTGGCACAAACAGGTTTTTTAAGTGTTTGAATTTGTTTCTAATGTTTAAGATATTTCTCGTGAATTTTCAGATTTCCAATTCTCTTGGAAAGTTGCAAGATTGTTGGCACTGCATTGACATTCTGGCCTGACAACACTTCTCTGGAGCTGACTGGTCGCAGTGCTTAACAATCTACCACGGTGCTGCCACTCTCTATTGTCCTACGCTGTGCCCACCTCTCCATTATTAGCCTGCCTGGCTAGGATTGGAGTTTGTGACTCCTGTTTTAGCATTTGCCTGCTCTAATAGGGGTAACCTGCTTTTTGCCATTTATGCTAGCTTCACATTTCACCTCTTGAAGGCTTTGCTTTTTCAGAGTTTGAATGGGCATGGAGGTTATTCCTCCATGACTTCTACCCAGTGCACTAGTGTTTGGTTTGGGTTTGAATCTCTTGCTACAGAGCCACAGACCTATCCAGAGGGAAGATACTTGGGAAAACTGCTTATCCACCTGCCCCTTTTAGGAGCTAAGGCTCAGAGAGGCCAAGTGACTTGTTCAAGGTCGTACAGCAACTTAAGTCTGAGCTAAGACTAGAACCAGTTCAGTGCTTTTCCTAGTATATCTCAGTCTCTTCTAGAGTGCTCATGCATGATATTCCATGTCTCAAAGCAAGAATATGATTCCCTGAGTCATTGTGCAATCTTCTCACCCTGGAAAATCTGAACAGTGTAAGCCTATGGGGCATGACTGCCTGCCCTCCAAGATGGCCTCTGATGATCAGATGTGGTATGCAAAGCTTAATTTCTGATTCAGTCTGTTGACTTCTGAGAGCCTTGAACCAGGAGTGAGACCAGCAGGGCTCTAGTCTAGCTCTGCCTCTGACCAGCTGTGTGACCTTGGGCAAGTTTCCTTGCTTGCCTCTGAGTCAGAATTTCCCAGGCGTGAGATAGAAAGTCCTGCCTTACAGGATGTTGTGATGATCACAGGACATAACCAACATCACAGTTCTTGGGAAAATGTAAAATACTAGATAAATGCAAGTTATTATTATGGCCTGTGGAGCTGAGATTGGAGAGACTTTCAGAATTCCTTCTTTTTACAGGTAAGGAGACAGGCTCAGGACAGGGTCAACCAGCCAGCTACAGGCAGAGTTCAGATTAGCAAATAGGTCTCTTGTCCTCCCTACCACTGCCACAGTTGAAATCACGGGTTTCAGTTGAAGCCATCTGGCCCCAAGCAAGGATGGGCAGCTGGCCACGGAGTGAAATGGGAAACGCCCTAAGGTCCCTTCACCAGGGCTTTCTGAAGCAGAGTCCCAGCCTCAGAAACAGAATCCTTCCATTGCTCCTCTTCTAAGGTCAGGGACAGAGAAGGAAGGGAGACCCTGCACCCTTCTCATTAATCCCAGGCTGGGACTCTGGCTGGCACCAACTCAGAGGAAGAGGATCCTGGACTCCTAGGAAAAGAGCCCCACACTTGCTGGTGACTGATTCTCAGACCATAAGCAGAGGCTGGTGAGGCATTATATGTGCAAATGAACACTGTTTTTGCAAATTTGTGGGACCTGCCAGCTCTCAGTTTAACTAGATTTCTGCAGTGACATCCAGGCATGTTCTGCATTAAATTAGAGCTGGTAATTTCAGAGGGAAACAGCTCTGAAATGGCATGAAAGACAAAAATCTGTTCCTTGAAAAATGACACCATATGTGCCTGCATTGCTGCAGTTAGGGTAAAAGCCTTTGCCTCCCTTTGTTACTCATCAAACCGCCAATGTTAATGTCAGATTTGCTGCAGAACCATATACTAATGGTACCCAAATTAGCTCTAAAATTAGCTCCTAACAAGAAACTGGAGGCTAGCTCAAGGCAAGCAGATTTCTCTAACTGAGAGACGCAAAGCACTTTAGCAAAGCAGCCCATATTGATATTCTCAAGCCTCAAAAAAGATCACTCTTTGCTCTAAGTGAATTGCCAGAGAAGAATGGTGCACAGCCCGCTGTCTGCCTAGGCGCCAGGAGCCAGCAGCTCAACCTGCAGGTTTAAGAAAGCCTTCTTCCAAACAAAGAAGCTATTGAGAGTGTGGAGTGTGGGTGGGGAGAGGCCAGGACTGAGGGGGTCAGATCTGGGTGGGGGCCCAGGTGCTAGCCATGGCAGTGTTCGGATTTCAGAGCATGTTCCATTATTTATCTATTCCATTGTTTATCTAACAACTTTACAGAGCCCAGAGACTGCAGAGAAATCAGTTCTGGAAAATATCTATATGGATAAACAATGGTTAGCAGCTGCAAATGATCATTCTGAGTTCTCTTTCACCATCTTAAAAATTACGAGCTGAAATTTTTCTATAAAGTATCCATCAGTAGATATTAATATCCAAAATTTCTAAAGACTTTCCATCAGTAAATATTAATATTCTGTGATATTAATAGTTGGTACACTTCACTAGCAGACCTCAGGCCCGCCAAGTGTTTGCTACCCCTGGCTCAGTGGTGAGACCCTCAGGGGCCCAGGTGGGATTAGGAGGTTGTCAGCCTGCATTGTTAAGATGAAAAGTCTTTGAGGTTTTTCTTCAGGGTTTGTAGACTAGCAATGCAGGAGGTAGGTTGGTTGATTAGAACCACTGAAACTTATTCAAGGGAAAAAAACCAAAAGAGCTAATTAAATAAAGTAAAGATGCAGTTGGGGAGTAGGAGGGAGATGGCGTTAGTTTAGGTGCCACTGGTTTTAATTAGGCACCCTCCCATCAGGAAAAATTCTTGTGGGTAAGAAGTCTACATTCAGGGAAACAAGGAATCCCTACCGGGCCCAGGAGCACCTCTGGCCTGACGTTTTGGGTCATGTGAATTCAGTTGGGCTTTATGCCCTCAATGTGCATAGTTCTTTGGTTGAGTGAGTAGTGGATTGGATGAGCTGTCTTCCTCTCAGTCTGAGATGATAAGATGGGTACATAGATGTTTTAGTCAGCTTTTTTGCTGCTGTGACTAAAGGACCCAACTGGAACAACTGTAGAGGAGGAAAAGTTTATTTGGGGGCTCATGGTTTCAGAGTTCTCAATCCATAGACAACAGGTTCCATTCCTTGGGGCTCAAATTGAGGCAGAGCAACATGGTGGAAGAGTATGATGGAGGGAAATAGCTCACATGACTGATCAGGAAGGGGGATGGGAGGGAGGTGGGAGACAGAGGGAGAGGGAGGGAGAAGGGAGAGGGGGGAGGGGAGAGGGAAGAGGGGAGAGGGGAGAGGGGAGAGGGAGAGCTTCACCCTCCAGATACAAAATGTATACCCTATAGCCATGCAGCCACACCCCACCTGCTTTCAATTACCACTCAATTAATCCCATCAGGGGCTTAATTCACTGATTGGGTTAAGGTTCTCACAACCCAATCATTTCTTCTCCAAACATTCTCGAATTGAGCTTTTGGGGGACACCTCACATCCAAACCATAACAATAGATAACCAAAAAATAAGCTTGTGGGGGGAGTGCTATGAGGAAGGGCCCAAGGAAATGCTTTGGGGTTTCAGATGAAGGAGGGGAGAACTCCTTGTAGTATCAGGGGGGGCTGCACAGAAAAGGTGGCAGCTGAAGTGAGCCTGGAAGGACGGGTAGAAATAAGGCCCTTGGCTTTTACACCATCCAGGTCCCAACATGCAAACAAGTCCCTCTGTGAGTCAGTTCTTTCTGGCCATAATGCAAAGCCAACTTGACCTTTCCTTTTGAGCTGGCTGACTTCTCTTGAAGTGTGCTGGGGGAGAGGGTATGCAATGAGGTGACAGGACACAGGGTGGGGCAATCCTGGAAGGCCATGGTTGCCCCTGATGAAGGTAGACCAGCATGTCTTTAGAGAAAGTCTTGGGTGGGGATTAAGACCAAGACTACCAGCTGCAAACAGCAGCAGCCGCCACTTGAGGGGCTCCTGTTCATGCTTTTCCAGAGAGACGGCCAGCTGCATGTGCTGCCTCCTTCTGCCCCAGGCTTCAATCTGGGCAAGGAAGTCGTCAGCTGGGGGGAAGAAGTCAAACTTCCTCAGTTTTCTGACAGCTCTGGTATCTATTTTTCAACAGATTATTTTAAAAAATAAGAAGTCTGAGATATTTGCATAATTGACACCTACGAAATGATGGGGTTTAGGGTTTCAGAGTGACATACATAAATAGTATTTCTAGGAATACCATGGAAAGTAATTTGGTTCCAGATTGTCTTTTGGGGTTGCAGTTGGACTATTGCTGACAATAATCCTACCACCATTAAGATCCCTACGCACATACACACGCTCATACTCAGGGACACCCACTCAAACACACACATACACACACATAGGCACACTCACACACTCACACACATAACACATACACACTCAAACACACATGCACACGTGCACACACACATACACATACCTATGCACATGTACACTCAGACTCATTCACACACATACACTAGACACACATACACACATATGCACACACACCCACTCTTACATGTACACATGTGCACAGAGACACATGCACAACCACAGATACACTCACAAACACATTCACATACATACGTAGACACCAATACACATACATACTCACAGATTCACACATGCACACACATACGCCTACTCACATACACTTACATACACATGCTCAGACACACATGCACAATCACACACATATACAAACACAGGTACACATTCACTACCAATACACATAGACAACCACACACACGCAAATATATACACACTCATACACCCACACATACACACACCTACACATTCACACGCACGTAGACACATTCATACGCATGTAGACACACTCATACATTCACATACACATGCACATGCACACACATGCAAACAAGCATACAAGCACACTAACTCACAAATTCACATGCATGCACACTCATACAGACTCACACACATACGTGCACACTCACACACACATACACATGTACATGCTCACCTATGCATATACACAGTCACATAATGACACACATTACACACATGCACACACACGTAAACACACACTAACAGTTATACAAATATACAATAATACACATGTGTGCATACTCACACACAAACATACACACAATTGCATACATAGACAACACACACACAATCACACAAACATGTACACATTCACACACCTATGCATATTTACAATGCAAACACACATGCACACGCATACTCAAAAATACACATATGCACATATATACACACTTACACAGGCACACTCATACACTCACATACATTCACACATACACTCAGACACACACAAATGCACACACTCACATACAACACTCACCAATGAACACTCAAATACACACATGCATCACACACATACACATGTGTACCCATACACTCACAAACATGCAAACACACACACAACTCACACAAACACATTCACACACACACATTTACACATAAACACACATGCACACTAACACATAAATGCAGATATACATACATTCACACATACACTCAACACTCACTTAGACATACTCATTCACTCACAGACATACACACTCAGACACCCACATGCTCACTCAAACACGTGCACACACACACACACGCACTCACACATACACATGCACATATACACACATACAATCACACATTTGAACATACACACAATCATACACATGCATGCTCACACATATAGGCACACTCATACACTCACACACACTCACATATGCATTCACAAAATCAAATAAGCACATAGGAACACTCACACATGTGTTTTTGTGAGTGTATGTTTATGGGTGTGGGTGTTCATGTGTTTGTGTGTGAATGTGTTTGTGGATTTGGTGTTTGTGTGTGTATGACAGCATGAGTGTTTGTGTGTGTGCCTGCTTCTGATTTGTACACACACTTGCTTGTGTGTGTTTGTGTGTATCTGTGTGAATGTTGTGTCTATGAGGGTGTATTTGTGTTTGTGCATGTGTGTGGTTGAGTTTGCATGTGTATGTGCACAAATGGGTGTGTGTGGTAGTGTGCATGTGCAAGTCTGCATGTCTTGTGTCTGGTTGTGTTTGTGTGGGTGTGCTTGTGGGTTCATGTGTCTGGATGTGTGCGCTTGTGTGTGCTATTGTGTGTGTGTGTGTGTGTTTGGGTGTGGGCATAGGTGTGCTTGTGTGTGTTTGTCATGTGTTTGCATGTGTGTATTTGTGTTTCCTTTCATGTACACTGTGTTTGTATGTGCTTGTATGTTTGGTTCTGTATGTTTGTGTGTTTGTGTTGTGCCCATGTTTGATGTATGTTTATATGTGTTTATGTGGATGGGCATGTGTTGTGTATGCATGTGTGTTTGCGTGAATGTGTGCCTGCATTTGTGTGTGCACACATGTGCAAGTGTATTTGCATATCTGTTTGCAAGAGTTGTTGGGTGTATGTGTGTTCATGCTTGTATTTGTTTTGTGTGTCTGTGCACCTGTGTTTATCTGTGTGTTAATTTGTGTGCACGCTTGTTTATGCATATTTGTGCACATGCGTGTATTTATAGGTGTCCATATGTGTGTGTGTGTTTGTGTTTGTGTCCATATGTGTGTGTGTGTTTGTGTTTATAGGTGTCCATATGTGTGTGTGTATTTTTGATTGTGTGTTTTGTGTGCATGTGTATGTTTTTGTATGTGTTTGTGTGTTTGTGGTGTGTATCTGCACCTTGTGTTTACTGTGCATGTGTTTGTGTGTGTCTGTGTGCATGCGTGTTCTCATTTCTCTTTGTGTGTGTATGTTTGTGCTGGTGTTATGTGCTAGTGCATGTGCCTGTTGTGTGTGTGCGTATGTGATTGTGGGTATGAGTTTTCATGTGGTGTTTGAGTGTTTGTGTGTCTTTATGTGTCTGTACCTGTGTGTGTTAGTGTGTGCATGTGTGCATGTGAGTTTATGCAGTTGTGTGTATTTTATGGATGTGCACTTCTGTGTATGTGTGTGCATGTGCGCATAAGTGTGTGTGTTTCTATGTGTGTGTATGTTTCTTTGTGCTGCTGGCACGTGTTTGTGTTTGTGCATGTTCACATTTGTGGTTTTTTGTGTTTATGTGTTTGTGTGTGTTCACATGTGTTAGTGTGTGGGTATTTCAGTGTTTGTGGATGTGTGTGCATGTTTTGTGTGTTTGGTAGACTGTGCAAGCATGTGCATGATCATGTTTTCGTATTCTAGTTGTGGGCGTGTGTGCATGTGTTCTTGTGTTTCTCATGTTTTATGTGTGGTTTTGTGTGTTTGTGTGTCTGTGTACATGTTCATATGTTTATGTGTTCATATGTGTATGCATGTGAGCATGTGTGCATGTGTGTTTGTGAGGGAGTGTGTATGTGGTTATTTTCTGTGTGATTGTGTGTGCAGATGTGGACATGCCTGTGTGCCTGTGCACCTGAGTTTGTGTGTATGTGTGTGCATGTTTGTGTGTTTGTGTGCCTATTTATGGATGCATTTGTGTGCATCTGTGTGTGCATGTGTATTTGCGTTTGAGTGTGTGTTGTTTTGTATGTTGTGTGTGTTTGTATGTGTTTTTGTGCAGTTTGCATGTTTGTGTTTGTGTGTGTTTCCATGTGGGTGTGTGTGTTTGTGTTCTTGTGTGTTTTTTGGTGTGTGCATGAGTGTATATGTGTGTGTTTGTGATTGCACAAAAGTGCACCCATCCAGATGATTTACCTTAAGACTTGGGAACTTCAAAGCATTCTCTAGACCTCTTTCTGTATTGGCTCAGGCTCTTGAGGGCAACAGAAAACTCATGACACAGCTTTGATTAAAGATGACTCCAGCCAGGCACAGAGGCTCACTCCTGTAATCCCAGCAACTCGGAAGGCTGAAGCAGGAGGATCACAAGTATGAGGCCAGCCTCAGCAACCCTACCTCAAAATAAGATATAAAGGGATGTAACTCAGTGGCAGAGCGCCTCTGGGTTCAATCCCCAGTACTAGAAAAAAAAAATGAATTCCTTGAAATTCACCTTTCAAAAAGCTCTGAAGAAAGTACTAAAAAGATAATTGTACAAAAAAAAAAAAAAGATTAATGTTCCTTCAACAAATGAAGAATAAATTTGGAGATCAGAACACAAAAGAGGCATCCTAGCTGCAAAACCTGCTTTTTGAGAGACAGACTTCTCTCAAAAAAACCCCCAAAACCTTAGTCTTTTGAAAAAACAGAAGCAGCAGCAACGTCTGCACAGGCCAGGATTCTCTCTCTCATGGCTTCTCTTGAGCCACGTTCCTGGGCGTCAGCAGTATAAATTCCAAATGGGAAGTTACTTTTAGGAAGAGCACCTACTTGTGCTTGAAAATCAAAATGAGAAAAAATACCATTCAAAATGAGGCACGTGGATAACTTTCTCACATGCTATTTCAAAAAATAGCTAATAAAGCTGAATATTAAAGAATATGTAGGGAATTGCCAGAACCTTAGGAACTGAATACATTTACATAGTTGTCTCCTTCTAAATGATAATAAAGATAGGAGAACCTCCTTAGAAGTCAGCAGTTATCACCTATCATGAATTTGCTTTCTACCAAATCCATGGAAGGGTTAAAAACTAATATTGAGAGGCTGGGGTTGTGGCTCAGTGGTAGAGCGCTTGCCTAGCATGTGTGAAGCACTGGGTTCAACTCTCAACACCACATAAAAATAAATAAATAAAGGTGTCCATCTACAACTAAAAAAAATTTAAAAAACTAATATTGAAAGGTAGACTATTTATTAAATAAAAGTTAAATTTTAAAAATTTTGTCTTAAAGATTCATTTTGTCTTTCACTCAGTCCCTCCAGTAACTCCAGTAACTGTGGAATAACAAAGCTCTGTAAAGTGAACTCTCTCAGTTTGTTGTGAAGAAAAAGATGATGTCATGGAAAAGCCCTGGCTTGGGTTCTAGTCCCAGTTCTGCATTAAAAATTGCTGTGTACCTCTAACCAATTCACTTAATTTCTCTACATTTACCTTTCCTGGCAATTAAGTGAGACAGTGTGTGCAAATGTGCTTTGTAAAAAGGAAAAGCACAAATATCAGTTATGAGTAATGACACATGTATTATCTCATGGGGTAGTTATGGGTCTTCTTTGAAAGTGCTATTCAAAAGAAAGTTATTGTTATCAGAAATTCTAGAATCTTGTAGCCCCAAAAGAAACTATGTATGCAATCAAGGTTTATCAAATTATCCACAACTAAAGGAAAAAGTGAAGCCCAGAACACACTGTATTAGGTTAACTAGAATTACAACTGGCAGAAACACATTTCTTATTGAATAAAAGAAAAGTCTTATCAGTTAGACAAATATCAAGTTCTCTAACGATGCTTATAAATCAGTTTTAAAGATGAACAACTTGCTATCATAATCACTCATTTTTCTTGGCATTGCTTGGGAGGATGAATCTTATGAACTCACGACCTTTTGTGTCTGTGCCGATAGATCCATCTTCTCCCATTATCTCTACAGTTTCGATCTGCAGTGCAAACGTGCCCACACTGGTAGGCAAAGGCTTCCATTTTATTGTTTCCTAAATTTTCAAAGAGCTTCATAAGGTGGTTTCTGATAAACCCTACCCACTAATAAAAACAATCTCCCTTTGAACATATCCCTCAAATTCAAGAAAAAGAATATTATTAAAAACCAAAACCAAAAACTTGACAGCACATCGATGGAAAGGGTGTTGGTTAGCTAGGGATGCCGTAACACAGAAAGAGGGCAACTTAAACAACAGAAACTTGTTTCACGGTCTTGAAGGCTGGAAGTCTGAGATCAAGCCGTCAGCTGTGCTGGTTTCCTCTGAGGCCCCTCTCCCTGACTTTCAACGACCTTCTTTTTGCTGTGTCCTCACATGCAAGGACACACGTGTAGGCACCACTGGAGTCTTGCTGTGTGTCCATATTTTCTCTTTTTATAAGAACACCAGTTAAATTGGATCAGAGCCAAACCTAATAGCCTCATTTTAACTTAATCACCTCTGTAAAAGCCCTATCAGCAAACACAGTCATGGCCTTCAACATAAGATTCTGGAGCAGGACACAGAATACTTGTAAGAGGAAGACACTGAGTGTCTTGCAACCTTGAGAAAGCAAGTCGTCGGCAGGTTACACCCTCAATGCCAGTGCGAGGTAGTGCACTCTCACAAATCACACGTATCTGCGATATGCGTTTTGCCCAAAACTAATGGACAAAAATGGCACAATGCAGCACCTTCCCATTCAAGCATTCCCAGGGGAATGGGCTGGAGGGGAGAAGATGGGGTTTGTCAATGTCAAGATCAGCTGTGCTGGCATCTGAGCAGCAGCTGCTGAAGCAGTAGGAAGCAATAGGGCAGGAAAAAGGGAGTAGGCAGCTTTTCCAGGAACTGTGTTGATTTTCCTCCCCCTGATGATTCCCACCCCCTAAAGGAATTCCTCCTACCCAATTAGGAAGTCAGGGAGAAGACCCAGAATTTCTGGAGATCTGATCCCCTTCTCCCAGTCCCAGGTCCAATAGACGGACAGCAACTGATGGGAAAGACAGATGGAAAACACTGTCTCCTTAGCAATAGGCTCTGCACTTTCAGATTCCCAGAGAAATCCACAAAGAAAAACAAGTGTGTCCAAATACCATCCTACCCCGCCCTGTACATGGGGGCCCTGGGCTGCCTGATTTCCCTGTGGGAACTGTAGCTGGGCGTGCTTGGAGGTACACTCCAGAATGCCTGTAATTTTCCACCTGTGGACCTCCCTGACAGCTACAAGCCTAAACAGGAGTGACACAGGGAACCAAGGACGCCCAGCTTCCAGTATGATGCAATAGGATCACCCAGAGACACTCAAAACTAAAAACAACCACGTCAATGACCAGAATTATTGAGTGCCTCCTGAGTGCCAGGCATTTACACATATTACACAGCGCTAGCAATACCCCTGCCTCCTCCCCAGCCAAGGCAGAGATCATCACCATCATTTTACAGGCAAAAAGCCCCAAGCTCAGTCGGGTTTAACTTGCTTTCCCAAGATCAACAACTCCAAGTGACAGAGCTGGGTCTGGATCAAAGCCAGGTTCAGTGCTGCCTGACCCTGTACCCAGGCCTCCAGTAACCCAGTGCCACAGGCCCTGCAACTCCCCATGCAGGTCTACCTCAGTCACCAAAGGCCACAGCCACCTATGTCAGCACCACACAGTTCTCTCTCCTGCCTCTCCCATCTGCAGCCTCACGTGACCACTTAGTACCCTGCTCAGGACTTAGCACATAGGAGGCTCTTGAGAGAGGGGAATTGAACTCAAATATTCTTAGGTCATGACACGAGCCTCAGCACATCACTGGGGTGAATGCCAACACCCTGATTCTGCATAAAGGTACTGGGAGGCCCCAAGGGAGCATTTGTTGGATCAGGGGATGGCTGGCCACATGAGTGCTCAGCTTCAGTCCTGCAGGGTGAGAGAACAAAGAAAGTGTTTTAGTGAGCTATTTCATAGCTGTGACTACAAGACTCGACCAGAACAATTGTAGAGGAAGAAAAGTTTATTTGAGGGCTCATGGTTTCAGAAGTCTTAGTCCATAGAAGGCCAGCTCAATTCCTTGGCGCTTGAGGCGAGGCAGGACATCATGGTGGAAGAGTGCAGTGGATGGAAGCAGCTCATGTGATAATCAAGAAGCAGAGAGACTCTACTCCCCAGAGACAAAATATATACCCCAAAGTCACACCTCCAATGTCCCACCTCCTCTCACCACCCGCTACCAGGCTTCAGTCACCACTCAATTAATCCCTATCTGGGGATTAATTCACTGATTGGGTTAAGGCTCCCACAACCCAATCATTTCTCCTCCGAACCTTCTTGCATTGTCTCACATGAGAGCTTTTGTGTGACGGGTGGAATGCTGTGGTTTGGATGTGAGGTGTCCCCCAAAACTCACATGTGAGACGATGCAAGAAGGCTCAGAGGAAAATGATTGGGTTGTGGGAGCCTTAACCCAATCAGTGAATTAATCCCCAGATAGGGATTAACTGGGTGGTGAGTGGGGGCAGGTTGGGTGTGGCTGGAGGAAGTGGTTCATTAGGGGTGTGGCTATGGAGTATATATTTCACATCTGGAGCATAGAGTCTCTCTCTGCATCTGATCATCATGTGAGCCGCTTCCCTCCACCATACCCTTCCACCATGTTGTTGTACCTCACCTCAAGCCCTGAGGAATGGAGCCTGCTGTCTATGGATTGAGACCTCTGAAACCGTGAGCCCCCAAATAGACTTTTCTTCCCCTAAAATTGTTCTGGTCAAATTTTTTGTTCACAGCAGCAAAAAAGCTGATTAAAATAGGAGGTGAACACAAATAAATTTCCAGACCCTAAAGGAGTGGTCCTCCGTGCCCTACAGTGTCCCCTTTTTTCCTCATAACCCCTACTTCAACACCATCATGTGATGGTGCTTAATCCAGGGTCTATAATAGTTTCTATATTATTATTATTCTATAATTTAATCAAGAAGTCAGTGGGAACTGTCACACTTCACACTGTCACTGTGTCTTTTGGACAGATCCTTCACCCATCTGTGCTTTGCTTTCTTAGCTGCCAAACTGGGTCAATAATGCCCACCCCAACTTCCCCTGGGGGAAGTGGAAAGTGTCTAAATCCAGCAGAGCTTGGGCTCCTGGGGAAGAAAATTAGATAAACACCAGACCATTCAAATGGAATCAGCATTGTTTTTTCTTTTCCTGCCAAACGAAAAGTACCAGCATTTCAAATTTAACCTCTAGAGCTTTAAAAGCCTTTTTTGTTTCCTGAATGCTTTGAGGAAGAAGGTACTAATCTGTTTTAGAAAAATAATAAATCTTCTCTTTTGGAATTTGGGATCTCTGGATAGGTAAGGGAAAATTAGATTAAGAAATCAATCTAGCTCATAATTTCTACATACACACAGACCCTCCTTCTCTGCAAGTGCCAATCAAGAGGTTATAGAAACTCTGTCAAGCTGGGGGAGCCCTGCCTCTCCCCCTTACCTCATGGAGGGCAATTATTTGTTTTTCCTTTTTCTTAATCTAAACTGGTCTCTTCCCTAAAGCCTATTCCTCACAGCTATTGATTTCCCTGGCTTGAATAGGTCATTAATAATGCTGAGTCCTCAGGAGTCCCTTTAATGCCTTGTCTTTGGGATTATGTTTGCTCTCTGAGGCCCTTGGGGACCTGCCTCCTGGTCAAAGATGAGCGGCCAAAATGGGTTCTCGTGGTGATTGGACCACAGCCAGGCCCAGTCTGGTCTGTGCAGGGACGTGAGCTTTCTCGAAGCCCACTCTGCCCCACCCTCCACTGGTACCTTGTGTGCGACTCCTGCTCACAGTCGTTTGCCAGCAGGCAGACACCTGCTTAAGAGCTAACTAGTAACTAAGGGGACAGCTGCTAACAAGATGGACCATCCTTGCGTTCTTGGGCGCCTCCAGGTCCTTGTGGGTCTCTTGCTTCAGCCCTAGCCTTCACTGTGGTGACCATCTCTGTGTGGGCTCCAACACTTGTCCCCTTGGCTCAATGTGACAGTGCCTCACACTGTTCACCACCAGCTTCCCTGTTGACCCTGACATGCAAAAAGCCCTGTGCTTGTGCAACCTGGAGAAGTGGAGACCGGTGCCTTCCTCTTCTTCCTCCAGACCGAGCGGGAGTGGAGGATGTGGTTCTTACACGATGGTTCATGAAAGGAGCCACTGTGTAGAATTGAGCTGTGGCAGCGTGAGATCCCGCCTTCTATTGGCTCTCCCTCGAACTCACTCCCCAGTAAAGCTTGAACCTTTACCTCAGGCTCTGCTTTCTGAGGAACCCAGAGCAGAGGGTAACATCAATCCAGATATGCAGAGAGAAGAGAGCAGAGAGGGAGAGGAGAGGGAGCACTGGGTGGGAAGGGATTGTGCTCTCTCTCACTTCGCTGCCTTGTCTTCTGCCCACCAGCCTCCTCCCGCTTCTGCCCTTGCCTCCACCTGACTGCTGTGACATGCTTTCCCTCCACTTGAACATTCTGCTTCCCAAGGTGCTTCATCCCAGAGAAACACCTGCTCCCTCTAAAGGACGTTGCCTGAATTATAAATGAGCCTCCAACAGAGAAAGATGTGCTCAGTAGAAGGGAAAACAGGTAAACAAGTGGCCAGAATGTTTTCCTGAGCATCCCAGAATGATGTAAACTTTGCTTTCCCTTGGGCTTTTGGGGTGGCCTGAAGTCATCCTGACCACCACTTCCTTCCTCCGTGTGTGCTGGGCCCCCCTGCCTCCCTTCTGCTGCGCTCTCTTCTCTTTGTGTGGGTATGCCCTCCTTCTCTGTCTCTACATCTTCAAATACTATGCATCCCTCAAGACTCAGAACCAAGGCCTAGTTCTTCCAGGAAGTCTTCCTGGATCCCCCAGTTTGACTTGATTCCTCATCCATCCATTTCCCTTCTTACTTTCTTACCTCACAAGGTAAACCTCCTAGAGTGGGCTCTTCTTGATTTCCTTCTGTGAGTGAAAGGCCCTACTTGTGGTAGTTGGTCGGGCAATAATGATAAAAAGCAGGAAGGAAGGCACTATGGTTTGAATGTATCCCCAAAGTTCTTGTTAGAAACTTAATTCTAATGTAACAGTGTTGAGTGATATGAGGTCATGTGGGCCCTGCCCTCCCTCATGAGTGGATTAATGCCATTATGGTAGGAGTGAGTTAGTTTTATTGCAGGTGTGGGTTCCTGATAAAAGAATGAATTCAGCCTCTCCCCCAACCCCCACAAGAAGCCTTTCACCATGTTATAATGCATAGCAAGAAGGTCCTCACCAGTTGTGGCCCCTCCACCTTGGACTTTCCAGTTTCCACAACCACGAATCAAATCAACTTCTATTTGTTTATTGTTACCTAATCTGTGGATTCTATTGTAGCAGTACAAAACGGACTAAGACAGAGGGATAAAAGGGAGACCACAGGCCCAGCTGAGTGTCTGGAATACGGCCAGGTCAGCAGCTGATTTGCTTTCTCCTTCATGGGCACTTCTTGGGCTGCTAGGGTCAAGTTGCAGTGGAGTCTCAAACGCTGCTCCCAGTGAGGCACCTGCTAAAGTCTTCTCTCACTGCTTCCCTTTATCTCACTGAAAAGCCTGTGTCCAAAGCAAAGATAACTTCATGAGGAAAATACATGCTATAGCTGGGTCCCTGGTCCCCAGCCCCCGGCATCTAGTCGGCAAGGAGAGAGGCATGCTGGGTATGCAAAACCCAAACCTTGCTCTTTCCTTGGTCCTGCTCCCCAGCTAAAACCCTCCTAACCCTTCCCCCTTTGTCTCCAATGAGTTTGGCTTCCTCTCCTTCAGCTAAGGGAAGAGCTTCCTTCTCTGAGGTTTAAGTCCATGGTGACTAGACATACTGTCTTATGCATTTGGGCAATATACTTTTGCACATAAGCAGCCCTCAAATATATGTGCTGAATTATTAAAGACAAACTATATCTTTAATCCAAAGGCTTGAAGAGCAAGAAGACCCCACTCTAAAGGTAGAGCTCTCTCCTGGAGACAAGGGTGAGGCATCTTGGGGATCCTAGTGATGTTCTAGGCCTGTGTGATGCTGCCCAGGCATCCTGAAGAGTTGCTGGATTAAATATAAGACACACAGCTATGCTTGAATTTCAGATAAACAACGAAATCGATATATCCCATGTGTTATTTGAAACACACTTATACTCAAATTATTGTTTATCTGAAATTCAGATTTAACTGTATGTCCTATATTTGCGTTTGCCCATTCTGACAACCTTTCCTTGGAGTTTCCCAGAGCTCTCTGCTGCAAGCATTCCAAGGGCAACCACTTATAGCTCCCTTGAGGCCCAAGAGAAGAGAAGTAGTATCAGCTTCAGGATACTTCAGGAGTTCAGGATTGCCAATTTCTTCTCCCAAATGATTTTGCAAATAAAGAGGATTTCTTCTTAAATTTTTTAAAAGATTGTCTTTAAGATGGGTTAAAAAACATGCATTTTGACATGCTATGTATCACAGAAGCCATTACATTTGGAGAGGAGTTTACAGTGCACATAGTGTGGTCCTATGTATCCTCCTTCTATTCTCAATGACACCCCCAAGCACCTGGACAAACAGGTAGACAAATCACTAGCTGTTCCACAGTTGAGGGACCTGAGGCACAGGGAGTTAAATGAGTTGCTGACAGTCTCAGGAATAGTTTCGGTGAAGCCAGAACAAGTTCTGACTCTTGAGTCCCTGGTGCAATGCCCCTCCCTCCTATGCCGCACGCATCCTTCTAGGCCACTTGGCTCCAAGTTAATTAGGCAGCAGAAAAACTCTTTGGGGGAAGCTGAAAGTGAGAGGAAGTGCCCTGGAGCAGCTCATGTAGGAAGAGCAAACCAGAATGGCATGTTTTAATTGATCTGTGATTGTGCCAACAATTGCCGGCTCCCAGGGCACACAGCTGCTATTTCTGAGTCAGCAATATGGGCTGAGGCTCGCTTGACCAGCGCTGGCTCTTTTTTCCAAGATCTTCCTAGGGAAAGTGAGACTATGCAAAACAAAAGGTTTCTCCTTTAATTGGCCAAGCAGCTGGCATCCTGGAGTCCTGGGAATGCTCTCCAGGGTCACCTACATCCTCAATCAACCCTTCTACCTCAGCTTATCCTGGAAACCCCAAGAGAGCCTGCTCTATTGAAGCTGGACACATTCTGAAGATGTCACAGGAAGCTTTTGTAACACAATGTACTTTGTGAAGGAGTTTGAAAACTTCAATTCTGCTTGGCAAGTCTCTCAATATTAGCAGTTACTCAGGGGCTCCCAGGGAGCACATGGCCAGGAGAACCCTGGAGAAAGAGAAGGCTTCTAATAGGAAGAAAGAAACTTTCCAATTTCACTGTAGGTCTGGATATTTGGAAGGATCTTATCACAAGACAGAGTGAAAGACACTCAACTTGAAGGCCATCTTACCATTGAACTCACATAACTAATGGCTAACTTGGCATTTCAAGATGTCTACCATTGCAAAACTAACAGAACTCTCAATTCCTACTTCTCAACCCTAACAGGCACTTCCACTAATCTTCCCCAGTTCAATAAATGGTTTCATGATCTACTCAAAGATAAATGCTTTCAGCTGAATCCAAAAATCTAGATTCAACATTGATTCCTCCCTTTCTCACATCTCCACAGCCAACCGCCAGCACCTTTGGTCCTACCATCACATGACATCTTGAATCTGTCCATTCGGCTCCTCTGTTGCAACCATTCTCTCCTAAGCCACTATTTTCCATTTGAACAATCCAGGTAGGACTGTCCATGACTGCCTTGGCTCCATGACAACCCATTTTTCCAACATCATCCTAAGATCCCACAGATCTGCCTCCTATATACCACCATGAGCTTCCCTTGTTCAGGTAAGAGCTAAAATGTCACCTGACACATTTTTTTTTCTTCAGGACACTCAACAGAATCTACCATTTTTCTATTTACTCATTTGTGTTTATTGTCATGCCTCCCTTATCAAAAGGTAAGTTCTAAGAGGGCAGACTGCAAGCATTAGTCAGCTGTTCATCACTATGACAAAAGTACTTGACATAAACAACTTCAAGGAGCAGAAACATCATAGAGGAAGGAAGGCTGCTCAGCTCATGGCTCATGGCAGCCCAGAAAGAGAGAGAGGAGAGGAAAGGGGAAGGGAGAGGAAAGGAGGGGAGGAGAGAGGGCCAGGGATGAGAGAAAGCCTTCCAGACCATGCCCCCAGTGACCTACTTCTTTCAACTAGGTTCCACCACCTTCACCTTCCACCCGCTCCCCCATAAAATCAAAGTGTTGACAGGGCCATGCTCTCTCTGAAGCCTCTAGGGGAGGCTTAGTCCAAAATAATAGCCTTCTGTGATTGCTCTCAATCACTTTAAGCCTGATGTGGTGGCGCATACCTGTAATCCTAGCAGCTCAGGAGGCTGAGGCAGGAGGATAGTAAGTTCAAAGCCAGTCTCAGCAACTTATTGAGGCCCTAAGCAACTTAGCAGGGGATGTAGCTTGGTGGTTCGATCCTCAGTACAAAAAAAAAAAGCTTTAAAAGAATTCAACCCGGACTTGGGTACTTAGAAATGAGACTGATTCTGTACATCAATCCCCTTAAAAAATAAATGAACAAACAAGCAAAGCAGAGAAGACTTTTCTTGAGAGTAACATCTATGAGGCCATAGTTTTAAGGTAGTGTAAGACCCTTACGCTGAAAGACCCTGCATTAGATTCTGTGATGAGGCAGGCCTTGTTCTAAAGAAGGAGTCTCTCTTGCCGGGCACGATGGCGCTCGCCTGTAATCCCAGTGACTCGGGAGGCTGAGGCAGGAGGATCGCGAGTTCAAAGCCAGCCTCAGCAACTTAGCGAGGCCCTAAGCAACTCAGTGAGATCCTGTCTCTAAATAAAACACAAAATAGGGCTCGGGATGTGGCTCAGGGGGGGGGGCCCCGGGGTTTAACCCCCAAAACAAAAAAAAAAAAAAAAAAAAAAAAAAGGAAGGAGTCTCTGGTGGGATTAAGCCTCAAATGACTGCAGACAAAGCAGAACATCCCAGTGTGGCCAAAGGTTCTGGAGGGACTCAGAAGTGACACTGTCACCAGCTATGACCTTTAGTGCCAGTTTCATGGGGGTGATCAGGAAGGAAAGAATGTAAATTTTGCAGGTGGAAATGCATTCCAAGAAGAGGGACTAGCTAGAACAAAAGGGAAAGGAAGGATAGGTTGTGTTTAGAAATATGTGGAACAGTGGGGGTGTAGCCAGAAAGTGACTTGGGAAGATCAGCTCATTCTTCCTGAGAATTCTTCAATGGGAATGACACTTGTTGGGGTTACACCCTCAGCTTAGGCACCAATTCCCCAGCAGCCTCTCCCTGGGCCTCTGGGCCTATTTCCTCATCTACACATAAGGGGTTTCTCAAAGACGCTGCTATAGTTTGAATGGCCCCACCAAAACTCATGTGAAATTGAATCCCCACTGTGAAGGGGGATTTAAGTCAGCTGTTTTTCACTGCTGGACTAAAAGATCTGACCAGAACAACTGTAGAGGAGGAAATGTTTGAGGGCTCATGGTTTCAGAAGTCTTAATCCATAGAAGGCCAGCTCCATTCCTCAGGGTTCAGGGTGAGGCTGAACATCATGGTGGGAAAGGGTGGCAGAGGAAAGCAGCTCACATCATGGTGATCAGAAAGCAGAGAGAAGGAGAGTATCCACTCTCCAGATATAAAAAAATGTACCCCAAAGCCACACGCCAATTCCAATCTCCTCTAGCCACATCCTACCACTTTAGTTACCACTCAGTTGATGCCATTAGGGATTAATTCTCTGATTAGGTTAATGCCACAACCCAACCATTTCTCGTCCAAACCTTCCTGCATTGCCTCACATGTGCGCTTTTGAGGGACCTCTCATATCCAATCCATAACACCTGACTATGATATTTGGAGGTGGAACTTTGGGGAAGTAATTAAGGTAAAATGAGGTCACAGGGGTGTGACAAAATCCAGTGGGCCTGTGGCTTTACAAGCAGAGGAGAGACCTGAGCTAGGACACTCTGGCCACGTGATACCCTGTGCCACCTTAGGACTCTGAGATAGTCCCCATAGCAAGAAAGCTCTTACCAGATGTGGCCCCGTGACACTGGACTTCCCAGCCTTCAGAATAGTAGGAAATAAATTTATTTTATAGATTATTCAGCTTGTGGTATTCACTTATAGCAACAGAAAATGATGTAAGACAGATTCCATCTTTAGTAAGTGAGGCCTCAAATTCAAGCAAAGTTGCCTGGTACACACACACACACACACACACACACACACACACACAGAGTTTTGTTTTGTTTCAGTACTGGGGATTGAAGCCAGGGCCTCACACACACCAGGCAAGCACTCTACCACTAATCTACATCCCCAGCCCAAACTTGATTTCAACAATGGTTTTTGTGCTTCTAAAAATGTTTAAAAGCTACTGGTGTCAATAAATGAGTTCTCTCCAGCTGTGTGATTCTATTTCTTTGTGCTACAGGCTTGAGAATTCCTCTGGTTTGCTACTCAAAGGACTCACATAAGATTTGCCAGGTCACTGTGAATTATCTCTGGCGGTATTAAGTCATTTGACCTGCTCCTAGTGGAAAATCCATTTTTATTTATATCCTTTGGAGAAAAAGCCTGGTTGGGGCTGAGAGAGTCCTGGAAAGCAAGTCAGCAGATCTGGCTCTGCAATGTAAAAACAAATACCATTCATAAATACATATAAATAAATATTGATTGAATAAATGCTAACCAGCAACATCAACGGGGCAAGCCTTGCCTCTCTGACAATGCCAGTGTGGCTGGCCTCACCGCATTTTTGTGAAGAATAAGAGAATATGTCTGAAAGTCATTCACACCCTGTAAAGTGCTGCTTAAGTACAGTATAGTGGGTGTTGCTGGGGATCTGAGCTTGAGAGCAGCTTGCTTGTTTATCTACTGGGGGGAGGGGATTGATTTGACTGCAACCAGGAAGTGACTTTTTGCTCATAAGGCTAGGGTGTATGAAAGAATAAACAACAACGACAAAAAGAATCAATGTGTATGCTGCCCATTTCAGATGTTTCACCTCGCCCCAAGTTCCAGTTAGCCTTCTCACCACAAGATCATGGACACTAACTTGTCACAAGACCAGGCAGAGACCTGTAGAAGGAGGCTTGGCCACAACAAACCCCAGTGAAGACTGGCAGAAGGTCTTCTCTAACTTCCAAAGATGTTTTTTTGTTTTTTGGGGTGGTGGGGGGCTGGTACCAGGGATTGAACTCAGGGTCACTTGGCCACTGAGCCACATACCCAGTTCTATTTTGAATTTTATTTAGAGACAGGGTCTCAATGAGTTGCTTAGTATCCCACTTTTACTGAGGCTGGCTTTGAACTCTGGATCCTCCTGCCTCAACCTCCCAAATTGCTGGGATTACAGGTGTGTGCCACCACGCCCAACTGTTGATCAGTTCTTCAGTATTATTTGTGAGCTGAAGATGGGGCTTTTCTAGTTATTTGGGGGTTCCTCATTAAGGTGACGTCATTAGGCCTGTGAATGATTGGCAGAATTTCTGTTGCAGTTTAAGGAAGCGTTGGTTCTTCCATATAACTTATTCATTGGTGTTCATCTATTTATCAAAACTTCACCAAGGGTATCTGTCCCTCCTGGGCACAAACCACAAACACTGCCAGTTTCTTTGACCCTGCATCACTGGAAATACTTCTCAGGTCATCCAATATGCTAGTCTTCTCAATAAAGGATTACAACATCAAGAGGTCACAGTTCTAAGTGGGCTGTCAAACTGGAAAGCCAGAAAGAACATCTCTGCCTAAACACAATCTATGGCTCCCCAAGTAATCCCAGTCTGGCTCCATTTTGCAAGATCTAGAAAAAAAAAAAAAAAGAAAGAAAGAAAGAAAGAAAGAAAGAAAGAAAGAAAGAAAGAAAGAAAAGGAAGAAAGAAAGAAAGAAAGAAAGAAAGAAAGAAAGAAGAAAG
>JAJEJO010003217.1:76633-117979 GCA_020662805.1 Glaucomys volans | reverse complement strand
AAAGAAAGAAAACAAAATAAAAACAACTCTGAGCTGGGGAGAGGAGACGGATCTCAATTCTTACCTGTCTCTGCTCCTGATAGCAAGTGAGTTTGAGCTTATCCCTTTTGCTTTCTGTGCCTCAGTCTCCCTGCTGGTTCAATAAGAAGGTTGAAGTAGTCCGGCAGTTCATAGCTCCATTCATTTTCAGAGATGAGGGTGAGGCTAATACTGGGGTAAGAGAGTGTAGAGAGGATATAGGGGTCTGCTTTTAGCAGCTTGACACATTCTGAATAAAGTTTTATTTGGTGAAACATTCTGCTAAACATTCTTTTTTTTTTTCTTTTTTCTTTTTTTTTGGCACTAAGGGTTGAACCCAAGCCACTCTATCACTAAACTATATCCCCAGCTTTTTTATTTTTCATTTTGAGACAAGATCTCACTGGGTTGCCCAGGATGGCCTCATCCTTGTGATCCTCCTGTGATCCTCCTGCCTTAGCCTCCTGAGTCACTGAGATTACAGGTGTGAGCTACCACACCTGGCTGAAAAAATTCTTGAACAACACTGGCTTCATCCATGGCTCCAAGCCTACTCCAACACATTTCCTTCCCTCTGCCCTTGCAAGAAACCCTATGAATTCTTGCCACAGTGACTTTACTCAAATCCCTCATTCCAACATGTAATGCTCAGGTTCCAGATCCAGACTTACCTCCTCCAAGAGACCAGCTCACCCATAGGGTGTGCCTGGGATCATACCTGCCTTGGAGTGCCCCATGCTGGGTATCCCAAATGTGCTCAGTTTCCCATCAAGATCATAAGACCCTTGGGGGCACAGACCAAGCACTGAGTTTGGCACCAATCTTGGGACACAAGGGATACCCAGTAAATGTCTGCATTTGGTAGAAAGTCACATCACTGACAGGGCCTTGATGTTGGGGCTGCTTAGAAGGGTTAAGTCTAGCTCTGATCCCCTCTTTCCCTACAGCAAAGGACAGAGAGGAAGTAGATTCCCAGAGAGTGGAGCTGGGTCTGAGACAACAAAGAGTGGTCCAGAGGACTCAGCTTCCTGAGCAGCTCCCCACACCCCTCTCCTGTCCAACGTGCTTTGGCTGAGGCTGCCCCACCTATAAACAGTCTGCAGGGGCAATACTGTGCTGCCTTGGGGACTTGTGCAGGCTCCTTCTCCTCCTCTCCGTTCAGGCCCACTGCTCCTCCTATGACGATTCCAAACCCAACTGCTAATCTGTCTTTGCTTCTGACAGTGCATGAACTTGAACAGCTTCCCTCTGTTCTCTGGATCTGTTTCCCAGCTCCTGTCTCATTAACTTTTCCATCCTTTGCATGGATTCCTTGCTGGGATTGTCTGTTAGGCTCCATCCTGCTTGTGTCCTGCAGGTCCTCACCCTGACTCTCCTTGGCCCCAAACCCTAGCCTGGGTGGATACCCTAGGCTTACCCCCTCAGCAAGGAGGTGGACCAAAAGCCCTGGTTGTCTCCTCCGATGCAGCTCACGTGACAGATGAGGGGAGTCTCCGTGGGCCCTGCCTGGAATAGCAGATGCCTTGGGGTCTGACAGTATCAGTGATACTTTCTGGACAACAGACTAAGCAGCTGCCTTGCTGAGAGCACTGACTAGAACTGGAACACTAAGAGGGACAGTGGCGGGCATGCCTCCAGAGAGAGGCCTACTGGGTGAGGACTATCCTGTACGGCCACAGTATAACTTTGGCAAGTCCCCTCTCCCTCCATGCCTTCCTTTCCCCTTCCACAACATCTCTCAGGCATCTTCCATGGCCAAGCCCCCTGCTAGGACTTGCCCCTCTGTAATCTAATTGGGGAAGCAGAAGTGGAAACCAATAACTATAACATGTTCCTTCCTGTGCCTGTGTTTCTCTGTCTGTAAAGAAAGGAGTTCCAGTCCTGACCTGCTGTGATTCTCTCAGTTCAGTGCTACTCTGTAATGAACTCATCAGATTAGACCATCTGTTTCCACCAGTTTGGTGACATGGTAGGCCACAGTCAGCCGGTGACTGGCAGGGAAGAGTCAGTAATAAATGATGACTTTGAGAATAGTCTGCACTGTGGCTTGTTGTGGCCAAAAGATAGCTGTCGTTTGGTTCTTGTTCCAAATTTCCATTCCCTCAGCTACTTCAGCCAGCAAATCAGGCTGAAATTGTCAGCTTCTTTCCAGCAGGTCCAGGGATCCAAGAAGAATCAGATGAAAGACAGATTATTGCTGTCGGCATCTGAGCCAATATGAAATTCAAGCTCCTGTGATCATTGGTCCAGACTATCTGCAGGCCTACCAGCCCCATGGCCTTTCCTTCCTTTGCTAGGAATTAGAATAGAAAATATATGTCTGTCCGAATAAGACAAGATGAAGCAGTTCCACAGGATTCCTAAGGGCTCTGCATTGGGTGGCCCAAGTAGTGGGAAACCATGTTTATTCTGACCAGTGATAAATTCCACTGCCACCCCACCCCCGTTTCGTGACTGGTTCTAGGGATTGAACCCAGGGCCTATGAATGCCAGACAAGAGCTTCACCACTGAGCTACATTCCCAGACCACCTTTTCTTTCAAGTCCTTGGACCTGAAATTCCCTTTCTTGTCCACATCTTTGTATCTTTCCCTCTCACACATACCTCCATACCAGTCACTCTGTTTATCAAGATGAAACCCAGAGGACAAAAGAGATAACTAGAATATTGAACATATCCAAGATGTTTTCACAATCCAACAGAAGGTCTTCAGCCCTGTGAGGACCAGGGGTTTAACAAACCCTTCTTGGGGACCATTATCATTTCATCAGTTCTAATTTTATACATCAGTTTGGATCTCCTTCCTTCCTTCCTTCCTTCCTTCCTTCCTTCCTTCCTTCCTTCCTTCCTTCCTTCCTTTCTTCCTTCCTTCCTTCCTTCCTTCCTTTCTCTCTCTCTCTTTCTTTCTTTCTTTCTTTCTTTCTTTCTTTCTTTCTTTCTTTCTTTCTTTCTTTCTTTCTTCTTTCCTTCTTTTCATTTTTCTTTTCTCCACTGTTGCTTCTTCTATATTTTAGAATTTGGTTTTCAAGGTCCTTCCCTTACATGTACAATATCTACAGGGAAGGTGGTCTCAGCCAGTCCCAGTTCCCATGGGCTGATATTTCTAGCTCCCTGGCCAAGGATAGCACATGGAAGGTACATGGAAATGCAGAGGCTGCCAAAATACCTCTCACTGCAGTGTTCAACTGATACATCTCAGGCCAGAGACCGGGACATGACCTGGAAAGTTTCAGAGAGCTACTAGGATGCCAGTGATAAAAAGTACATCTAGAGACTTCCATCACTAAAAATGCAAGTAACTGCTGTCCATTTCCTCCAAGAAGGAGGCCTATCAGCCTCCTCCTGGGAGCTTCCAGAGATGAGGAGAGGCACATGGAACAGGTGGAATGGAGTCGTCTTTACCCTGAACAACACCTAAATAGCCCCGTCCACTCACTGAGGAGGCCCAGACCTGCCTGGGAGGCAGGAAGGGTAGTATTTAGGAAGTGATGGGCCCAGGGCCATGACAGACAGAAGCAGATGGACGTGTGTCATTCTGGAGGTGACCTGGACAGTGCCAAATGCAGATGCAACTGCCAAGCCAAGTGCTGTTCTCTCATCTGGTGGGTTTGCAAATCCTTTTCTTTTACCACTTTCTTAAAAGAATCCTCCTCGGTTTAGTTAGTTGAGCTCCAGCCAAGTTGCCTTTTAAAAATAGGACACATTACATAGTTATTGAATTATCAAGCGTTTTCAACATCAACATCATCACTATCAAAATACAATCCAGGTGTTCAGCTGAGCAGATCCTTCCACAAAGCAATTTCAATGAATAAACACATTTCTGTCTCATCTTCAGGAATTTGACTGAGTAGCAAAACCAATACTGATGTAGATGAAATGTGAAAGGACGTGGAGGCACACACCCTACACACAGTCTGAGCACACGGGGCATGAAGAACAAGAGGCCAGAGGGCCTGACCCTGACTCATACGTGAGCCTATCTGATGGCTGCTCATGCCTATCAGAGTAGGTGGAGAGTGGACTCAAAGGGTCTTTACAATATTTTCTTGAGTCAACGTGACCTAATCAGGATCCCCTGAGCACAGAAACCATGACTTTTTCATTTTGAATCTTCACTGTCCATCCTGGGACCCAGCAGATAGGCAGTATTTTGATTATAGTAACTATTGTTTGATTGTTTTATCGTCTCGGTTGTGAAAAACCCTGTATTGCCTTCTAACTATTCCACTGTGTAAGGCTGTCATAATGAGGGTTATTGTTCACAAACATCTTTAATTTGTCTAATTTTGTGTGAAGTATACTAGATCACTGTTCTGGAAGCTTTGTCCCCAGAATTCCATAAGCTGGCACAACGACTTATGAATGTCATTTTTAAGAGATGATAATTTCCAGCACAATGCAATACATACTATGAAAAGTGAAATTAATGCTTCTAAACCAGTTAAATACATGTAGAGGGCAGTGTGGGTTTTACAGTCCTCTAACCCATACCCCTGCCTTGTCTTTTCCTATCAAACCAAAGTTAGGCCAACTTGACAGAGAAGGAGTAAACATCCTATAAGTGCGTTAGTGAGCACAGGCTGTACCAGGGGGAGGGGGAATTATAAAATTCAGTTCCTTCCACCAGTGCACAGCCCAAGGAAAGTGGAACACAAGAAAGCCCAATGCCTAGTTCATCTTGGAGCAAAAGGATTCAAGGCCTGACCCAGCTGTCAGGTGAGAAAGTCTGAGGGGGCAGGGATTGGGGCATGGTTGGGGAGGGAAGGGAGAGGGTGTTAAGGGTGTGAAATGGGAGTGGCCCTCGGGCCTAGCTCATAGGACCTAGGGTTAAGGAAGACCCCAGGAATCCCTAATTGGAGCAAAGAATTCACTCTGAACTCCCAATTTTCAAAGTCTCTGACTGCTTTGAGAAGACACATCTTAGACTATTTCGTACATTCTGGTTCCCAAAGGCACAGATAGACTTAAAAAGTAAAGTTGTATCATTCAATGAAAACCAGTCCTTTTCTACTCTGCAGGAAGAGGTTCTGGGTTTGCTTTATATGTGTTTTTCCTTTTTCCCACATGCTGGAGGGAATCATATTGTCATCAGTTTTCGAAAGTATGTACCCAACTCCCTCTGTTTTTTCCTGTTTCAGTCAGGGGCCAGCCAATTTCAAGGACCTCATCACACACATAGGGTGGGACTTTTGTGTGTGTGTGTGGTGCTGGGGATCAAACTCAGTGACATGCATGCTGGGCAGGCGCTGTACCACTGAGTCATATCCCCAGCTCCCACGGTAGGACTTTCTAAATGCACATTTGTGAAGCCCTGGGTGCTGCCAGGCAGGATGGGGTCAGAGAAATGCAAAGCATCCAAGGCATTAGTCAGGCAATTGACTTCCATCCTCTCTTGCCCATGGCACAGTCTCCCAGCTCTCAGGCTTCCCCACTAGCTGAAGATACCTCAAGGCCTCTTTGGAGATTTACCCTCTGGTCTACATGAGGAAAGAAGAGACTTGGATTAGAGGGAACACCTAATAAGTCATCTGAGCGAATGCCTCTGCTGGTCAGGTTCCAAGAAAAGATGGTTCTGGACCCATGAGTGAAATGAGCAGGCAAACAAGAAGAGAATCCACAGGCAATAGAGACAAATCCCCTGGGAGTTTCTGTTTCTGGAAGCCCGGGGCAGGCTGGCCAACTGGACTGGAGGCTAGCTGGAGGGCCTGGGTTTAAGCATGTCCTCTCCTGAGTGACACCCTCAATGGAGTCAGGATAAGAGGCGAGGTGAAGCTGAATGGGAAGAAAGGATCAGGGGGCCATCCCAGACTGAGGAGAGGAAATGTGTGAGAAAGAAACATACCTGAGTGACAGTCCCACAAATTCCAAGAAGAGGCGGCTGGGGTGGAGAAAGCTTATTATAACAGTTCCTTCTGCAAACCTGGGATGAGCTGCTAGAATCTCTGCAGAATGACAATTCTGGGAGACCTGGAATGTGGTGGGGGTGGGGAAGACCACAGGTTATCAACCCCACCAGTGAACTGCTCCTTAAGAAAGTTTTGTCATAGCCAATAACCCACAAGCAAGAACTTGCTGGCAGTGGTGGCCCTAGAAGCAAGGTGTGGGGCCCAACTGTCAGCACAAGACCATGTAGTGCTACAGAGTAAAGAGTTACTTCCATAGGCATGTATTTATGATGATGAACCTTTAAAAATATAACTGAAATCATCAAATCTGTGATCTCAAGGATACTGTTGCTTAGGAGGAAGCTATGTTTTAAAAGTGGGTTTATTTAAAGCTTGTTTAAATAAAGTATTAGAAACAATATTACATGTGGTGCTTGGTTTTGCTTTTTTAAGAAAAAATGATGTATGGATGGAAAACCTAGTACTAAATAGTAGCGATGGTGGTGGTAATGGTGGTGGTGGTGGTGGTGGTGGTGGTGATGGTGATGATGATGTGGTGGTATGGTGGTGGTGATGGTGTGGTGGTGGTAGTGGTGATGGTGACGGTGATGTGATGGTGGTGGTTGAAAGCACCCAGAAAAACCACTCCAGACGCAGGAACTCACCTAAGAGATTTTATTAAGTGGACAGGCAAAGTGTCTGCCTGCAGGGTAAGAGAGAGAGAGAGAAATGAGAGAGAGAAAAAAAAGTGAGAGAGTGAGTGAGAATGAGAGAGAAAGAGTAACACACACACACACACACATATATATATATATATATAGAGAGAGAGAGAGAGAGAGAGAGAGAGAGAGAGAGAAGAGAGGCAGACAACCAGAGCGTCCCCTCTCGGGGCAGGGGGTGGTGGGGGAGCTTCTCTTAAGTAGTTTGAATTTTGCAGGCTAGTAGCAATTGGACCAATGACCTACAAGGAGGCTTGTGGGCTAATGATTTGGACCAGTGACTGACTAGGAAATTCAAAGACTGACCATCTGGGTTGTAAAGTGGTGGGAGGGGCAGAATACCGGTGGCGGCAAATGCCAATGGTGGTGGTGATGGTGATGGTGATGGTGGTGGTGGTGGTGGTGATGGTGATGAAAGCAAACTGTTTTATAATATTATGTGCCAAGAGCTTTGTAAGTATTAAATTGCTATACTCATGGTAGCTCTACAGGTTAGTACAGTTATTATCTCATTTTACACAGGAGTCCTGGGTAAAGGCTAACGGTACACATGCTCAGTCCACAGTGCACAGACTCCTCCAGGCAGCCCTGAAGACCCCTCACCAGGGACACGGGTGCAGGGGATTGACAACACCCCTGCTAGGCGGGAAGGTGGTTGCTGCGCCCTCCCCGCCTCCAGTGCAGAACTCTAGGAAATGCCATGCCTCACAACAGCGTTATTTCCCAATGTACACAAGGACAAATCAGTGGCCACAAAAAGTGAGGTGGCTTTATCAGCAGCTCCAGGAGCAGTCTGCTTTCCACAGGCAGCAATGCTTGCACTGCATGGTTCATGTGAGGGCCTCAGGCAGAATTCTGGCTAACTTGATTTCAGAATGGCCTTCCTGCCTGCCTGCTAAACTCTTCCAGATGATTCTGGCTGGATTTGAGAGGCTTTACCAGACAGCTTGTCTCCTCATTACCAGAGGGGAGGGGGTGTCTGGAACACGATTGAAGAGCGCAAAGGAAAGAAGTTCTGAGGCTGGTGGCTGCTGCAGAGGCTCACAGGACCTGTGTGATGGAGAGAGGAAGGCAGAGATGAATATCCTCAGAATCCCTCAACTGAGCATAAGAATAATTGTGCTTCTTGTGTTGGTTAAAATCCTCCAGAACAGCCAGGCACAGTGGTGCATACCTGTAATCCCAACCACTTGGGAGACCAAGGCAGGAGGATCACAAGTATAAGGCCAATCTGGAAAACTCAGTGAGATCCTGTTTCAGAATAAAAAATTAGGGAGGTAACTCAGTGGTAAAACGCCCCAGTATTTAAAAAAAAAAAAAATTAGCACATCCTCCAGTTCAGTGTCGTATTTAAGAGCAAAAACTTCAAAATCCCAGGTTCACCTCTCATTAGCCAGGTGGACTTGCCCAAGTCACTTGACTTCTCTGGGCCTTGGTTTCCCCATCTATAAAATAAGAGTGATAAAAGTCCTTCTCCTATAAAATTCCATGAAGAGTACATGCGATGGTCTTAGCATGACGCAGGACGTGTGTTAAGCATGCAATCATGGCAGTTATCATTGATCTTATCCCCTGGTATTGGGTGCAGGTTCACCATCTCTCTGAGGACACCCATCTGATTCAGATTTTTAAGTCCAGGTTGATCTACCAAAGTGAAATAAACTTTCAGAAAATTTTATTTTGATATAGTTAATGTCTCCAAGAAAAATAATCTAAAAATGGTGAATGTGGGCTGGGGATAAAGCTCAGTTGGTAGAGTGCCTGCCTTGCAAGCACAAGGCCCTGGGTTCAATCCCCAGCACTGAAAAAAAAAAAAAAAATGGCGAATGTGGGCAAGTGTACTGATTTAGTGGGATATTTAAACCAAGGTTTAGAACTCACAGTGACCGGGAAAGGGAACTAAAGTCAAATTCATGATCTCTCCCTCAAATCTTACTCTTCCTCCAGCATCCCTTACCTCAGGAAATGGTTTTATACTTCCCAGAAAGATTCTCCAGTGCCATCCAGAGAGAGAGTCAGCCCCACCCTAATTCCCCGCTCCCTATAACCCCACCCTAATCCCGTCCCGAGCCCTATAAAAGTTGGCAATGACACAATTAATGCACAGTTTCCCGGCACCCCGCTTTTAGGAGTAAGGGCGATTGTCGCTGGCCAGCTAAAATAAAGGCTTCTTTTGGCTTTATGTGATCGGCTTGGATGATTTTATTTTCTTTGGGTACAACAATGGTACTTCTAAGTTTGGGGGTGATCAAGAAAATGACATCTCTCTTCCATTTCCAGGTCAGAGCCAGGGTTTGGGGATGATCAAGTTGGTTCTGCCTCCCTGAACTAAACAGGCCTTCCAACTTGCAAGCTTCTTACCCAAGAGGCAGAACAGGACCCATTCAGCTGGCTGTGTGACCTAGACAGCAAACTGATCACACCTGCCGTGGCAGGCAGGGGCAACTAGGAAACCCAGTAGGCCTCGAGCCTCAGCAGCCCAGTTCCTCCTCCCTATCACAGCCATACATGAAGTGAGGGGGCCAGAGCACCCCACCACCAGGAGACAGGAGTGGGGAGCGAGGTTCCTCTAACTCAATCGAGCTGATCACATAAGTCACAAACCTGAGTCATCTCAGACACTTGGTCTCACTCATCCCTAAATTGTGCTCATCACTGAGTCCTGTCAAATCCACTCCCTAAATGTCTTGAATCTGCTCTCTTGGCTCCATTGCGTGGCCACTAGTTATTAGTCCAAGGCACTATTTTCTCTCACCTGGACTCTTCACAGCCTCCTCATGCACACGCAGGCCCCGACTCCTTCTTGTATATTGTTTTGAACAGTTACTTGTTGCTCTTTAGAAAAATTAAATGTGTGATTGGGCTCAATGCTCTGTGGGTCTAGCCCATACCTGCCTCCCTACCCTTGGGCACATAGATTGACTCTTCCTGAATTCACACTGGGAGCTAACGCTTTCTGAGAGGAGACAAACTTCATTCTGTCTCAGAACCCTTTCACATGCTGTTCCCTCTGCCTAGAATGCCCTTCCCTCCTCTCCTCTCCTGCCTCCATCCTCCTTCCTTCCCCTTCCTCCTGCTTATTCATCATTCACATCTTAAATGTCACCTCTCCAAGGAAACCTCCCAAACCAGATCAGGTCCCCCCTAACAAAGGATTCAAAGTTTTTGTGAGCTTTTCCTGCAGTGTTTGTCACAGTTGGTAATAAGGTAGGTGTATGATGCTTTAATGTCTGAGTCCCACGTCACTCTGCAAGTTCCATGAAAACAGCATCTTCCTATTCCCCAGCTCCTGGCGTAGTGATTGGCACATAGTAGATGGCCGATAAATATTTCCTGATCAATTGGATGAGGGAGAAAATTGGTTGGAGAAAAATATGTGATCCCAGCAGATGGTTTGGACATCAAATGCCCTTTTTCTGGGGCAGGCTGGGGAGACACAGGATAGGGTGTTTCTGAGAGTAGGGCGGGTGCGGGGGACAAGGAGGGTTGGTATGGAATTAGCCCAGAAGGTAGCAGCTCCACTAGCTGTGTGTGGAAAACATTTTAAGAAGCTCATGATGATCAATAGGGTGGAGCAAAGCAGGAATTGCAGGCAGGTCCTTATCAAATGGGAGGCACACAGGATTGGAAACCAGGCTAGAAGAAAGGAAAGGTAGCCATAGCCCAAACCACCAACATCTCTCTGAGGCATAGACTCTCCCAGGTGCTGCATCCACACAGGAGTGGGCATTTGTCATTTTGTGGGCTGCACAGCATCTAAATCCCTTCTTTAGTTTTGGGGGATCTCCAGAGCATGAGTTCTTCAGGAAGACCTCAGATGAGTTTCTACTTGTTTTCTAAGTCTGGTTTTCTCTAGCAAGTCTCAGTGGTACCAATACCCTCCAAAAAATTCCTCCTCCATTTAAGTCAACCAGAATTGGTTTCTGTTGTTTGCCACCAACAATCATGATTGGTTTAGCCTGGAGCCAGCAGGGAGTGACATTTCACCAATCCATGTGGCAAGCATGTGAGTGCTGAGCATGCAAACACCCAGGAGTGAACGAAGCCACTTTGGCAGCCTTGAAGTTAGGGGTTCTTTTGGAATGGGGAGGGAAGGTAACTATTTTGAGCCAGGCAATCTTTGGATAGAGTTGGAGTTTCCAAAAATCTGTGGGTGGAGGCCATACTAGATATACCTTTCTATCTGGGAGATATCTCCATCAGGTGGGTCACCTAATTCAACCCAGACTGGAGGCCTGGGAAACACCTATCACATGGAGGCCCAAGAACCCACAGTGGGTTCCTTGACTGGTGCCTCCTGGTACTTGTGCATTCCTTGAAGAGTGTGCACTCTGGTAATCTGTTCGAGATACTTTTCTACCTCTAGAACCTTTCAATAAAGCATAAAGCAGGGGAGGAAGCAGAGTCAGAGTGCACTTGCCACACTTCCTGACAAAGAGAACATCAAGCAGGAAAGACCTCTGGACTATTCAGTCTTGTGGTCTCAGCCAGGGAGCTACTTAACAGTGCGAGTTCCCGCAGATTTCCCCAGTCCCAGAGCTGGGCCTGAGATGAAGTCTGGGTTTTGTACGAACTTCCTGGGCAATTCTAATATGAATTGTCCCAGAATAATGAATTTCATCCTTCATCCCATCTTACAAAAGAACAAAGTGAGACTCCAAAAGAAATGTCCTCCTGACCAAGATCCCCAGAGAACCTGTTGCTGACTTAGGTTTCCTGACACCTGCTTCCTGGGGTTGGCTGGAGCTGGGAGGGGGCATGGAAAGCATTTTATTCCCAAGTTGTTTGCATGAATTTTGTCCTCCAATATACCCCTCCCTTTTTGATTAAAAGAGGACCAGCCTGTCATTGGGAAATGCTGGAAATAAGGATGGATACGCTGCTCTTGCCTTGGCCAGAGAGGCTGCTGTGGCCTTATTTGAGCAGGAAACTCCACAGCAAAACCAGAATTAATGCAGTAGGGCCGTAAGCTCAAGTTCCAGTCCTGGGTCTTCTAATGGCCTACTGTGACCTTGGGCAAGTCACTCCCCTCTCTGAGTCTTAGTTTTGTCCAGTTTATAAAATGAAGAAAAGCTGCTATCTGGCCTCTACCCTGCCTAATGTGCAGGCCTCTGGTCTGACTTCACCATGTGAACTCCCTTGTACAAGAGGCATTATACACTGGTGGGTGTGATCAGAATTTCCATGCAGGGTCCCTGGAGGACATGCCAGGCCCATCCTGGGAACAGTAAAAGAACCTCAGATGCTGCCAGCCATGCTCAGGGAGATTCCCAGAGCCTTGTGGGCTGGCTGGCAGAGGCAGCCCTTCTGCTCACACAGTGCTCCCATCCTGTGCCAGGGAAGGTGCCACAGATGAGGACTCCCTCATTGGCAGGTATGTGTATCTTGGGGAGAGTCCCTGGATCAGGGGCCTCCTGCCTCTGGCTGGTACTTCCAGGACCCTCTATCCATCTCTTGAAATGTCCTGGCCCTTGAGCCCTAGGCAGTGTTGGAGGACCCAGGACACTGAGGGAAGTCACTCCCCACAATTTCCTGCCTCTGACTGCTTGGGCTGTTACCCCAGGTCCCAGAGGCTGAATTGGCTCTGTTGCCCACTTTTCTCCTCTCCCCTTCACACCCCTCAGAACCACTGTCCCAGCTGTGGGTGGGGGGGGGCAGGAGTCCCTGTTCGCCTTGTTATCAAGATGCCAGGATTTTTACATCATTCTGCCAAAAACTTGCTTTGTTTTCTGGCCAAAGTCCCTTTATCTCTCCAAGCCTGCTTTCTCAACCATAAATGGGGGAAATAATTCCTGTCTCCCCTGCCAGAATAAAGTGGAGTCCCCAGGCTTTGTTTTGCTGGAAGGGCCCTTGCCACTCTCTTGTAGACATCAGGACGGAGGAGGCCTGGACAGGGGATGCAGAGGGGACAGAATAGAAATGGCTTCAACTGCAGGAGGCAGGAGCTCTGCAGAATAATTTCATTACCAACACTAGTTAGGGCTACTGAAGGGGAGCAGGTCCTTTGCCCTATGATGCCTCTTGTGCCCCTTGTCCCCAGGGGCTAGGCTCAGCCCAGAGACTGAGGAGAGAAGATGTGTCAGACTAGGGGCATTGCTGTGATGAAGCCTAAAGAAAAGTTTTCAGACTAACCAAACTCCCTGACATGGGTGTGAGCCCATCAGGTCAGTGGTTTTAAACTTTAAAAAAGTTTTGTTTGTTTCTTTAACAAGATCTTAGAGTGAACCCCTTATAAGACACTTCTGAGGAATCATTGTGCAGATGGGGAAGTGAAGATCAAAGAGAGGACAGAGGAATGTGACCAAAGCCACGCAATAGCGGCTGTTAAGACAAACAAAGCAGAGGACCCTCTTTAGATGCAGGTCTGACCCTCAGCACAGAACAGTGCCGTCTAGGACAATGTGATGTCATTGGAGGAAGGCAAGAAAGCTGAACGGTGGCTTCATTTAGGGCTCGTTTACATGCCCTGAGAACAGGCTCCCTGCGGGTAGGAAATGGGGGCAATTTATGACACAGTTGTCATCAAGGAAATCTGCCTGGGCAAGCAGAAGACTTTTGGTCTCCTTCAGAATGACAAGAACATTTGGCAGGGTGTTTTGGAGGCACAGAGCCACTTGCTGGAATAAAGAGGAAGCAAGTGGGACAGTGCCAGGGAAAGTCCTTCCAGGGGTCTAGCCTCTGGCTTTCCTCCACTGCTCCCCAGAGCAGTGGCTGTCAGGCTTCATCAGTGGCCAATGTGAAACTGGCCCATCAGGTGTCTCCCACCCACGGGCACCAAGCACTTGCATAGGCCATGAGTCAGAGAGAGTGACTTTTCAGTGGGGCTTTGGGGTTGGCTTCCTGCTAGGTGCTTGAGTGTTGGTAAGATCCCCTTGGGGAGGAGGACCGAAAGGCACTGGCAACATGCTTTACCATTTACCCTCAGTGACCAAGGTCCCCCTGGCAGTCAGCTCAGGGCTGGAGGCAAGGATTACCCTCAGGTTTGACTTGGGCAGCCTGAAGGTCAGACCTCAGTCCAGCTGCTGGGCCTGCAGGGAGAGGGAGGCGCTGGAGAGTAGTCAAGTTCCTGGGGCTCCTGTTCCAGCCAGTTCCTGCCTGGCTGCCTGTGGCTGCAGACTGGGTGAAATGTTCTGGGGACAGGTGCCAGGGCACCACATGACCCACCAAGGACCAGCAAAAATCTCTCCTTGGTAGAGATTTTGCTCACCTAGAAAACCTACAGGTCCTTTTGGAGGGTTTATCACAGTGCTGAGAACCAGCAGACACATTCCCATGAAGCCACCAGTCCCAGGTGGCAGATGGCAGGGCACCATGTTCTCTCTGTCCCCACCCTTCCAAACCCCAGCAACTCCTGGGCATAAGGCATTCTCAGAATGTTCCTCCCCATGAGCTTAGACATGAAGAGTTCTGAGGCTTTCACACTGCCCAGAGCACTACAGGAGGCTTCCAGGGTGGTGCAGGGGGCGAAGCGGGGGCTTAGACCCTCCCCTATTCCACCCAGACACCCTGCTTCATCTTTACCACATGGAGTCTTTGCAAGAGAGGCCATCTGAGCAATGACTATGTTACTAAACACAGGTCATTTCTCCTTGTGCTTAACCTTGAGCAGCTGAACTCCTCCATGTCTCGGGTTCTTCATTTGTACAGTACCCTCCTCACAAGGCTTTGGTAAAGATTAAGTGAATTCATGCTCTAAAGAGTTTAGAACACATTATGCCTGGATCACAGGGGGGAAAATGTGCTAGGTGTTGTTGTTATTATTACTATTTTTATTTTATGATGAGAAGTGTGAGGTCCAGAGAGGACAAAGCATTTCCCTGGGTGACACAGCCGCTTGGTAGTGGAGCTGGGTTTCCTGACTGGATGGAATCCATTATTATCTTAGACATTTTGTGTTTGATGTTCTGAAATAAATAACAAAAGGCCTTGCTGTATTAGGATCCCTGGCAGAACCTCCCCAGGAAGTCGGGGAGCAAGGGAGGAAAGGAAGAGGAGGAGGAGGAGGAAGAGGAGTCTTGAGCTTCTTAGCTCAGCCACTAAACAAGAGATGGGTTCACTGGGGAATGTTTTTTGAGGGGAGACTTTCATTAAGGAGAGGAACCAGTTCTCTGATACATTTCAAGAACATGATTTTGTTTGGGGAATAAGACTACAGTTTGGGTTGCCTTTTGTCTCACCTGTTTCATGGTCAATTTCTAAAGAGTCACAATCTTGTGAATCCTTCTTTCTAATCTAAGAGTATCTGTGACTCCCAGTGGCCCAGGTAAGGTCCAAGAGGCTGCAGACAGCTGGAAAAGGACTCACCTCATTGTCCAAGAAACAGTTAGGGCTTGCACCTAGCAGTTAGAGGGTCTGATTTTGAATCTTGTCACTTTCTAACTGGGCAAAATATTTAAACCTAAGTTTCAGTTGAATTAGGTGTAAAATTGGAATTATAAATTTTGCTTCATAGTATTACTGAGAGAATAAAATAGAATAGCACATATAATGTGCTTAACCTAGGGCCTGGTGTGTAGGAAGTGCTCAACAAATACTCATTACCTATTACCACATCTGTCTTCCTGCCCCCATGTGTGGGCAATGGCTTCCCCATCTTCTGTCTGGCTGGGTTAGGGACCTACTTTAGGTAGGATTTGGCTTGCCTGCAAAGAAACAATCCTGAAATAGGAGAAATGCAGAAAAGACAGAAGTTTATTACTTCTAAAACATAAAACCTAAAATGGTGGAAAGTGGTTCCCTGGTATCTGGAATTCACACACCATCTTCTCGCCATGCCACAAATGGCTTTGAATATAATAAATAACAGTAAGTGGTCCAAGCTAACAGCAAGTTCTAAACAGGAAGATGAAAGAATGAAGGAGTCAAAGGGTGCTTATAAACAATCTTTTAAGGAAGGTTCCTGAAAGCTGTTGTATCATTTCTGCTTATATCCCATTGACTTGGAACATAGTCACATGACTTCCTTGAGATACAAGAGAGTCTGGGAAATGTAGTCTTTATTATGGCAGCCATGTGCCCTGTTAAACATTGATGGATACATTCATTCCTATAGAAGAGGAGAATGGATATTAGGAACATGTAACAGTCTCTGCCTGTAAGTCTCTGGCTTATCCCAAACAGCTAGGCACCTGGGAATCAGGTGCCTGAGCACCCAAAAGCAGGGATGGGAGCATGCTGTTTCTCTACAGCCAGCCCCAGTGGCTCAGTCTGCAACTGAGAGCTGGAACTGGAACTTAACTATTGGTCTGAGAAAGTCCTACCCTGTTTAACCACCTTCCAGATACTTCTCAGGCTTAGCTGTAGATAGGAAGGATACTGGAGAGGCTGCTGACTGCCCCCTCCTGGCCAAGAAAAGGACACTGAGCAAAGCTGTGATTCCAAGGGTCAGAGGGCACAGCAAGCAGGTGGGTGGGCACAGCCTGAAGGAGTTGCCCACAGCAGGACACACACCTGCAGACTGAGAGGAAGCAAGATCGCCAGCCACTGCCACAATCCAAGAGTGTAATTGGAAGGACAAATCTGCACTGGGGGCTTTCCTCTTTTCCTGCTAAGAACGCTTCAGCAGGCCACCTGGACTCTGCTGGCTGGCAGCACATCTGTCACACTCCCTGCTGGCCTTTCTTTTACCCCACAAAGTTCTTTAAAAATAGAAGGAAAGTTTGCAGGCTCTCCCTACCCTGGGGCTTCTGAACAAAGCCCTAGGCCTTTTGTGCTTCACTGCTGGTAGCCACCAGAGGGACAGGCAAAGCCACAGTCACAGATTCTCCAGCTCTCCACATGCATGCAGGGCAAGGGTACAGACCAGGAGCAGCATACCTGAGTTCTAGCCCCAGATCTGTCACCAACTCAGGATGTGACTTCCCCTCTTCTCTGACTGTCCCTTTCCAGCCTGTGCTTTGATGTTACCTCTTCTAAGACCCCTGGGGCTTACTGGTTTTGCTTTTTAGCCAGTTTTCCAGGAGATTCCTGTAGAGTTAGTTTGGGAACTAAGGACCTAAATGGCCTTTGAGGTCCCACTTGGAGTGAACAGGGCCCCTAGAGATCTCACCCTCTTCTTCCCCCAGCCCCCTATTCCCAAATGCTGGTGTTCAAGTCACCCAGATGACTGCACTTTCCCTTTAACCATTCTGTCCTGAGCTGCAGCTGCCGGACCTTCCCCATGCCAAGTGCCCTGCCTCCTGTTTCTACCTGTCGAAACACCTCTGGTTTGCACGGCTCCTACTTTAGGAAGCACCTGTGATCTGCCCAGTCTGAATGTCCTTCTCCCTTCCCTGTACTTTACAAACTCTGGTTATACATCTTTTATAGCCCAGATTGTCCTGAGTGACAGCTCAGGTCCTGAAGGTGTGCAGTGTGCCTGCTGTATCCCCCACGCCCTCACCTCACAGGACTGGGAACTCCTCAGGGCCGGGAATCAAATCTCACCATAGACCTCCTGCAGCCTGATTATAGATAACCCCCTTCTCCATCCCCAAAACTCAAGGAGAAAAGACAGGGAGCCAGGGCCTGGGTAAGGCGGAATGGAGGGGTGCCAGGAAGAACCCGAACACGGATGACTGGGGCAGAGGAACTGGTCCATCCCTGCCTTAAGCTGATGAAATGGAATGATCCCCCTAGACAGTTTTCGGGGTTTATACTTCAGAAAATGCCGCCTTCTTTGCCTGGGATGGGTTTGTCTGGGTTTTTAGGCTGAAGCCCCTCTGGACAATAATTCCTTAGTCCATTCAATACCCTCTTCAGGGGTTTCTAGCAAGGAGGTGACACAGGGTAGTAGTTTGCTCTGCATTCAGCAGACAGGGCAATAGAGAAAGAAATTAAACATCCCCCACCCTGTCCTTGGCCCCTGGCAGGTGCACCATGAGCAGAAAGGGAGGGGACTCTGGGTGCTGTGGTTCAATCTTGAGGTTTCCCATTTTCTGTCTCTGTCCCTGGGACACCCTTGGATTGAGGCTTATGCATTTTTCAGAAAGGTTGACGTGGGGAGGCAATGGGCAGGGTTAGTTGTTAGGCCCTGACCCACTGGCTGGGGTACCTCTGGAGTCCCTGCCCTGGCACCACATGCTATGCTAGCGTTGCACACTCGCCTAATCTGTGCAGCAGCGCTGCCAGATAGATTGTTATCCCCTCATAGACATAAAGGACCCAGGGCTCAGAGACACTAGATAACTCAACAGCATTACGCAAATGGGAAGTTGCGGAACAGGATCAAAGTCAGGTCTATCCGGCTCCCAAACTCTCTTCTTTCTAACCAGCCTCACCCAGAACAAAGCTTCCAATAAAACCTGTTTCAGCTGCAGGGTCTCTGAGGTTCCTTCCATTTCTAACAGCGCATCACCAGCGGGGACTGCTTACTTGGGGACCTCCAAGTATACCCTTCTTTGTGCAGAAAATCAAGAGCATCCTGGTCCCTTTTGTATGCTCTACTGCATTTTTTTGTTGTGCATTTAATCACACAGACAAGAAGGCCCTCTCCCCCAAGAATGAAAACTCCAGTTGGTCACAGTCCTTGAGGTGGCATCTACCCTACATGTCTGGGCTCAGCCTGAGTATCTGGTCTGGTCTGCCTGCAGCTTCTATGCCACGTGCCTAGCCTGTCATGGAGTTCCCTGCCTGGTCACTCTGCCAGCAGCCCCCAGCACCATTTGCCCTCCTCATGTTGTTGGCGTCTGGGCTTCCAGGGACACTCACTTCTTGCTATTCCCTGGAGAAAGTCATGGGAATCCCAAATAAACAAAGACACTTGCCAGGAGCTGTAATTCCAGTGACTAGAGAGGCTGAGGCAGAAGGATCTCAAGTTCCAAGCCAGCCTCAGCAACTTAGGGAGACCCTGTCTCAAAATAAATAGAACTGGGGAAGTAGCTCAGTGGTAAAGTGTCCCTGGTCCAATCCCAGTACCCTCCCCCACTCCAAAAAAAGAAAGACCCCTTGCTGGGTCATACCCCCCCTCCCTTCACATCACAAAATGTCAACCTGGGCTCTGAGACTAAGCAGGGAAGAAGAAAGACAGAGAAGGCAATGTGTAGATTGATAATAACTATATTTTTCACTCATAGCTGATAGAATAAAGACTTTCACTTCTTCCTCCAAATAAATCATGGCACGTGTACCCTGGGTTACACTGAGCTAGAATGCGAGCATGGGAGGCCAGTGTGAAGAGGCTGCACCTCTGGATATAAACCCATTAATGGCATCTGGACTCCCATCAGGAATTGCTTCTCTGTTCCCATGAAAGCCCCTGAACTCACCCGGTGCCTCTTGCCAGTTTCTTCCATAGGAACAAGAGTCTGTCAATACTACTTGCCTTCAGAGGAGTTTACAATGCCCTTCCTGGTGTTATTGAACTTTCACCAGTCCCAAGAGGCCTGCTGCTCTTTACCCTGTTTTTTTGAAGGTGACCTTGTGTCTCTACAAGGCCCATTTTCTTATCCAGCACCAAGCTTGCCCTTTGTTACTTATGGCAAGTTCTTCACCACTTTGTTACACCTTTGGTCAGACATTATGAACCAAAACTTTAGTGCACAACACAAAGTAAGCAGGAGAGAGGCCTCAGCATGGTGATCCACCCAATAAACAGATGTTCAGCCTATGGCCCAGCACAGCTGTCCCTGGCTGAGTGGCCAGCAAGGTGGTGGTCAGTACAGTGCTCAGTACAGCCCATGCCCCCCTTGTTGTCTAATAGCAGAGTCCAACAACTCTTGGAGATTCTGGAAACAAGGGGAAGTTCCTCCAAAAATGGAGATGGCTGCAGCTAAAGCTGAGCAGTCAGCTTGCTGCTATTTCTGAAGGAGCTCCGTGTGGTTACTCTGAGCTGTAATTAAGTTCATCTATAATTTGATAAGTGAGAGTAGCCTGACATGTGAGAGTAATTAAGTCTCATTGAGAGCAGCACAAGGTGTTTCTGGGCCTGCTGTCTCCTGAGATTTGTACTGTCACATCCCTCTTGGCTCCAACACAACTCCATGGATGTGGATGCAGGTGGTCCTCAGCCCAGTCTTGGGAATACTTTCTTCCCTGCTGGTCCTACCCTTGGGTCTCCATCAGGGTTCAGGCCACTGGGCTATCCCATAGATGCTGCAGACTCATGTGCCTTGTGAGATAGGAAAGGCTGGGCCTCTCTTTCATAGGACTCTGTAGTACTGGGTACTAGGAGGAAGTTGTTCTTAATCCCCCCGCCCCAGTGCTCCTTCATTGAGCTAAGTCCAGCCCAGCTCTTGGGCCCTGATGGGGAGACTGAGGCAACCTGGGGGTATAGGAAGGGGCCTGTGTTAATCAGCTTTGCTTTGCTATGATCAAAATACCTGGCAAGAACAGGAGGAAAAGTTTATTTTGGCTCATGCTTCAGAGGTTCAGTCCATGGTGTGCTGACTCCATTGCTCTGGGCCAAAGTGAGGCAGAACATCATGGCAGAAGGGCATGGTGGGGGAGCACTGCTCAGCTCATGAAGATCAGGAAGCAGAGGAAGAGTGGTTGAAACCTTAGAAGGCAGACTCCAGTGACCTACCTCCTCTAACCGTGCCCCACCTTCCTACAGTTAACCACCCAATCAGTCCACTCAAACTGGAGAAACTTATTAGGTTACAGTTCTTATAATTTCCTGCATTAACAGGAGCTTTGTGGGGGACACCTTGTATCCAAACCATGATCAGGGTCCCCGAGATAGAAACCAAGACAGGTTTCTGTCTTGGTTCTCCCTTTTTCTGGCCCTGTAATCTCAGGTAAATCATTTCATCTTCCTAAGGCTCAGTTTCCTTATCTGTAAAATGGGAATAATATCCTGCCTAACTCATAAACAGTTTATAATGGAATGAAAGATTAGTGCCAGTGCATCCAGTTAATTGTGAGGGTTTACATGCATGTGAGGAGTTGACAGCATTAAAACCTGTTTCAAAGGTCTTGGTTGCTTAAGGGGAACTCTGGTGGCCATTCAACCCAGTGTGTCATCAAGAACACGGGAGGAGGGTGGGATGACCATAGCCCAAATCTTCTGTTCGTGTAGTGGGGTATATGGAAAGCTTGTCAAATGAGGCTCTTGAGCATGACAGTCATTTCCAAATATCCAGAGGGCTATTTGAGAAGATATTACTTGTTCTCTGGAGGTCTGGGTCAGAGCCAGGTGTCAAAGGAGTTAAGTTAGTTAAGTAGATTTGGGCTTAGTCTTTGGATAGTTTTCTCTGAATCAAGGAAATGCTTTCTCCGGAAGTAATGAGCCACTTGTCCCTGGAGGGGTTCAAGCCTTGGCCCGCAGGCTCCTTATTCAGAGGAGGCTAGGAGTCAGGCTTGATGGTGGCCAAGTCCCTTTTGTTTCTCTGAGGTTGTGAGGGTCAGAGCAGCCTCTCTCAGCCCTTATCCCTGGCCCTAGTCCCTGGTTCTGGGACCAACAGTTTCTCACTCTGTGCTTCTGAAGTCACCATTCACAAATCATTGTTCCTTAGTGAGGGCACACACCAGAGAAGCCCTGAATGCCCTGGGGTTGTTCCGCCTCCATCAGAGCCGCAGGCTGTGCAGCTCTTCTAAAAGAACCAATTGCTGCACATCTCAGGATCTGCTCAGAGGCCCTTGAGCCCGTCCAGGACTGCTCCCAGATATGGCCTTTGGTACTCCTAAGGCTGCTTCAGAAATGCCCCTTTGGGAGCAGTATTAGCTCAGCCAAGGTAGATTGCCTACAGGGATGCTGGTGGGCTCCTCTGGCACATGGTCTCCCTGGAAGCGGCACTCAGGACCCAAAGGGGGCAGGGAAAGAGGAGCTGGCCTGCGTGGTTGTACTCTGTGGTTGTTACTGTGCATAGGCTTAAAGATTCCTCTGTTACATAATTGAGGTATTTTTTCCCCTCCTTATTTTAGATCCTGGTACCATCTGCCCCGCTTTTCATGCATCACTAGCTCTGGGCTGGAGGTTAGATTAGATCTGGCTTGGCCACAGGGCTCTATCACTCCCGTGCTGAGACACTTGGGAAAGCCTGGTCCCTTATCTGTAAAATGAGACTGTGATCCCACCCTGCCTGCTTGCCAGGGGACTGCAAGCATCAGGTGAGAGGAGGCAGCGAACAGCGAACTGACTGGGTGATGCGCCCAGCACTGCACACACAAGCCTGGTTGCTATCTGGCCACCCAAGCCAGGGATGGGTATCTGCACCAGACTGTGCTATTTGAAATACAGAAAGTGAATAGACCTCACAAGTGGGGAGTATTTGGCAGAATCCCTGCCTGGGTGGCAGAGGTGTGGCCCAGCAGCTTGTGACAGGCAGGACCAGGTCAACCTGTCACCTGTTCACACATCCTCTTGGACCTGCGGTGGATATTAACCCTAGCATGCACTCAGTTACAAGTCACTATGAGGTACATCTTGCAAAAACTCCTTTACAGCCTCTAGCCAACAGAGGAGGGTCCATGATGGCTGTAGCACAGACCCTGGGTCCTGGCAGAGGATCTGGGTACAGGCTGAGGCTAGCCTGAAGCCCCACCCCACAACTCCAGACTTTGTCTGCAATGTCTTTCCTCTTGCCTGCACTAACTGAGGCTCAAGGTCACACTACAGGGGGTGGCAGATGAGGACCAGCAGGGGCTGCCAGACCCTCTCTCTGCCTCACAGGCCCTGAGGAAGAAACAATGAGATAATGAATACTTGGTTCCTGGCTGTATGGGTCAGCTTGAGCAGTTATAACAAAATGTCAAAGACTGTGCCTTAAACACAAATTTATTTTCACTCAGTTCTGGAAGTCCAAGATGCCTGGAGAGAAAGTTCTGTCTTCCTTTTCTTATTAGGCTACCAATTCTTCCTATTGATTGTCCTATTGGATTAGGACTCCACCCTTCTGACTTCATTTGTCCTTAATTACCACTGAAAAGGCCTATCTCCAAATACAGTGGGGGACAGCCTAGGGCTTCAACACATGAATTTGGGAAGGGGAACATGCAGTTCAGTCTGGAGCATGGCACAGGGCATCATGTAGGATAGCTGCTGACAAAAGGCCTTGCTGACTAGTACCTCCTGCTTAAGAGACAGACATATTCTTCAAGAGGCCCTGACTCAGAGCTACAGGACTCAGGACATGGGTCCTCAGGCCTCACTGACCAGGTGCATCTTTCCAAGGTGAGGATATGGAGATGCAGCCCCTATCAAAGGCAGGACCTGAGGACACCATTTGTTCTCAGCAGGACTGGACAGTGAGAGCTTGTAGCAGCTTCTAGAAGGCCTCCTCTCTACCCCCACCCCAACAAGAAGTGGCAGCTCTCTGTTAGCACACAAGCCCTGAGGGTCTAGTTGCCTAGAGATCCTAACCAGCCCAGCTCCTAGGGCTGTGCATGCCATAGTGTGCAATATGGTGAACAGTACCTCTCAGAAGACTTGTTTCAGCCTCGTTTTGTCCTGACCCACTGTGATGATATGTGAGTCATTTTCCCTCTTTGGGTCTCAGTTATGTCACCCATGAAATGGGAATAACTTCTACTCTGTCCATCCCACTTGTCTCTTGAAAAGGTCAAACCTAGATCCTGCTAGACTCTAAACTGCAAGAAAGTGAATGGTAAAAAGGAAATTTTAATTAGCACTGAGGTTGTTTGGAGGGAAGGTGTCCCGGACTTTTTAATCACTGGGATACAAATTAAAAATCAGAACAGGCTGCGAGCCAACCCAGCAGTCCTGCCTTATGACTGAAGATCCCCACAGACAGATGTGACTTCTCCAGAGTTCAGTTTATTGCTGATCAGGACTCAAAGCATGTGGCCATCCCCCCTTCCCTCTAGTCCCCAGGGGTGAACACAAACATGTAACTCCAAGCATTAATCCATTCTCCTTTATTAAGCATGAAAACAAATCATCCCAAGATGTAAAGTGTGATTTTGAAAGGCTCCTGCTAGAGGCAAGCTCTGTGGTACAAAAGCACCTCGTCATTATGTAAATGCAATGGTCATTAAGGGTCCTCTCCGGGTTCCAGAGGCCCTGCCTGCCTCCCTCCTGTCCTCTAGGCCCTCTTGGTCTCACCCTGCAGACAGGGAGCTAAGACAGAGCATCCCTGTTGAAGACAGAAGAGACAAAGGCCCACAAGGCCAGCTGAATCTGCTCTTTGTGAGCCCCCCTGCCTTGGCACTGTCTGGGCCCACGGCCTATTCCAGCTGCCGGGGGACCTCTGCTTTCTCCTGGCACCAGGCTCCAGGTTCAAGCCAGGCAGCTGCTAGGAGAGCAGGAACACTGTTTCTAAAGGAGCCTTGCTTTTTTATTTATTTTTTCTCCAGGCAATCTCCTGGGTGGGAGTCACATACCCTTTGAGGGACCTCAGGCTGTGTGGGAGCTCAGTTGGGGCTGCAGCTGCAGAGGAGTTGAGCTCCCTCTAGTGGCAGGCCTACCCCTTCCAGGGAGAGGCAGAAATGGCAGTTTGCTTTTCAAAGTTGGCACTCAGGACGTCACTGGGCTTGCAGCACCTGGAGGATTGTGGTTCCTGTTTGGGTCCAAACATCCAGGTCCTGTGCAATTGCAGGGATAGTAGGCTTCAAACACAAACTTGAGAAGTGGTAACAAACACTCTGCCTATCAGTGCCCTGCCTTAATTACAAATGTGGCCACCGTCAGAAAAGCAAGCCATCAATGAAGCCCACTCTGAAGCCCTATAAAGTAGGTGTGCACGTGTATGTGTGTGTGTGTGTGTGTGTGTGTGTGAGAGAGAGAGAGCACCACATGAGACAGATGGCACCTGGACCCACCCCTGGGAAGAAGGTGTCACAGCACCAGCCTCAGCACTGCTGCCCCATCTGCAGCACCGATCAATACCATGGTGTCCCACTCCAGGCAAAACCAAGAAAACCAACAAGCTTCCCTCAGCCAAAGACCACTTCCACACCAGTCTAAACCAAGTCCTCAAAGAGAGTGGAGACATCTCAAATGAAAATCTCCAGAATGATCCGCACCCCTGCCATACAGTCAGCTGTCAACCACTGGCTGCTTGCCACTCAAATAGCGCCATGGATATGCAAAGAGGTACACAATGGGCACTTGGTATGCAAGGCTCCAGCGAGGACAGAGTTGGCCAGAGGATTCCTGGATAAAGGGACCCACAGTGGCTCTGGAATGCAAATGTGAAGAGCTTGTACATCCATGGCAGGAACACATGACTCCTAAGCAATAAAAGGGTTACTTCATGTGTTCTCTCAGAGGGATAAATTATTCGTAGGCAGAAGAAAAAAAAAATCTGTCCTTTTTACTCATGAGGCTGGCTTAAGGATCAAATTTTTTTGAATTGATGTTTTGGCTTAAGATGTAAAGGAACCTGGATTCTATTCTATAATAAATCTGTTTTTAATATAAAGATATTTTCCGAAAATCTTTGTATGAAATCAACTTTAGATAGATGCACCATGTTTGCCCTGAGGCTTAGTTAGGGCCCCCCACCCCACACCCCATTTGTGAATGCCTGAGCCACTCACCACACAAACATGTCAGGCTGAGTTATTCACTCTGGTTAATGCTAAAATGGGTCCTCCTAGGACATTAGATGATCCACAAGTGGTTAATCAAAAGGTGACTCTATAAGCTCCCTCCCCCATTCTCCTCTCTCCCTCTAGGGCTCCACAGCAGGTTCCTCTTCAGTGTATGTAGATCATATCAGAGACAGCTCCGGGCAAGTGGGTCATGATCTGCATGCGCAGCCACCAATAGTAGTCCATGGGGTGGTAGCGGGTGTAGGGGGTGGGAGCCGTCAGGGCATGTGTGATAGCATCAATGACAGAGGACGTGTCCGTGGAGCCACTGTTGCAGTAGGTCTCCATCTTGGCGATCTTCTCATCGAAGTACTTCCTGCCATAGTCCTGGCGGACGACCTCAGGCAGATCATCCCACATCTTCTTGGCAATGGCCTGGATGCGCTCGGGGCTGTAGAGGCTGGTGGCAGCGATGAAGTTGCCAGGTTCCACCACACTGACCTTCACACCTAGTGGGTACATCTCATAGCGCAGGCAGTCAGAGAAAGCCTCCACCCCAAACTTGGTGATGCAGTATGGGGAGCGGGCAGGGTTGGCCATGCGGCCCAGCATGCTGCTGATGTTGACGACGCGGCCTGTAGAGAGACAGCAAACACCTGCTCAGTGGCACTGCCCTGTGAGGCAGAGGCCTGGCTGGAATCGCCTCTGAACCCCCCAGGGTCAGGGGGCCTTCTCACTTGGCAGCCAAAGCCAGCTTGGGCCACCCATCAATGTGAGCATCCTTGATCTTCCCGAGCAGCCCAGCTGTGCCAGGCAGGACAGGGGAGGAGAGATGAGCAAGAAGCAGGCCTGCACACCAGGAGGGCACAGGATAATGGGAAATATTCAACTAACTCAAAACCAGACAGAGCCCCGCCTGGAAATTGCACCTTGGGGGGAAAAAAGCAATGGCAGAACGTGGGAGGCAGGACAGCGGTGCTGGGAGGATCTGTGCATTCTTTTCAGGCAAGGGCCAATGCTGAGCTGCCTAAAGCTTCCTCCTTACACTCATGGAGCTTAAACCCAGCTCACCCAGTAAGATGTGCAGACAAGTGACTTGCTGGATGTATGTTGACCTACGGCAACAAGAGGGGTGGAGGCAGGAGCACAGATGGGGGCTGGGACTGGCACTGGCACGGACAGCTAAGGGCTCAAGGAGGGAAGGACCTATTCTGGGGGGCTCCATTTCCCAACTCTATTCCTTTCTGGATGGAGCCCAAGACAGTCCAGCACCAAGAGAAGCAGGCTGGGGTATGGGCAGCATTTCCCAAGCTGATTTCAGGGCTAGGACATGAAGGCAGAGTCTTGGGCACTGGAAGAGTAGTGATTTTGAAAAGGATCTGCCACAGGTCCACCCTGGGGGAATGACAGGGACCTTACATGTCCCTTCCCAGCCCTGGAAACACACCCAGAAAGGCTCACATGGCCTGTCCTGGGCACCTTTCAGAAATCTCTCAAGTCTTGAGTCATGAAGAGTTTGTGTTTCCTTTTAAAACCTATGGCTAGCCGGGCGTGGTGGCACACACCTGTAATCCCAGTGGCTTGGAAGACTGACGCAGGAGGATCTCGAGTTCAAAGCCAGCCTCAGCACGGGCAAAGTGCTAAGCAACTCAGTGAGACCCTGTCTCTAAATAAAATACAAAATAGGGCTAGGGATGTGGCTGGCTCAGTGGCTGAGTGCCCCTGAGTTCAATCCCCAGTTCTAAAAAAAAGACCCCAAAAAACAAAAAACAAACCTATGGCTGCCCCGTGTTCATTCCTGCTGTTGCTGGGGCTTTGGGATTGATCTGTAGGTCTTGCCATAATTGTCTGCTATTTCAGGGAGAAAATCAGAACCAGGGACTTCTTGGGTAGTTTGCTTACATTCAGCTACCCAATATGGTTTGGGTATTTTGTTTATTTTCCAAATTTCTGATCTTGATTATTACTATTTTTAAACTTAATACCACATTGTCTCATTTTTTGCTATGGTGTAATACCCCACAGAATGGATATGCTACATTTACTTAACTGCATGCTATGATATAATGATGTGCATACACAACCCATGCACAGGTGCTTAGTTCTCCAGATCAGATTCCCAGTGCGTGTGGATGCTGCTATATCTGGCTGCATAGACTGCTGACCTGTCACCTACTCTATTTCCTGAAAGCCACACAACCCTCTCCCCCTATCTGGCCACACATCCCTGCTCACCACCATCCGTGGGCCACAATGGCCCTGGGAGTCAGGAACTCCGCCTTGCTGGTATGGACATTGCCTCTGGCAGGACAGGTCTTTCATTATGGAAGGTCCAGGGGCAGGAAGGGACTGTCTTCCTACTCACCTTTGGCTCTTCGAAGGAGGGGAAGGAAGGATTTTGTTGTCCGCACTGTGCCCCAGAGGTTCACTTCCGCCACCTCCTTGTAGGTCTCCATGCTGGTGAACTCCACCTCCCCAAATGTTGAGATGCCCGCGTTGTTAACCAGGCCCCACATCCCTGGACAGGAAATGACAGAACTGTGATCACCACATGGGAAAAGCCTCAGACATCACCCATTGCCTTCAGTCCACTCTTCCCTCAACCGTTCGCTTTTCGCCATCTTCCCAGCCTCTTGCTAAAAGCTCTCAGGAAACTTCTAGAGTCACTCAAGAAGAACAGGAGATAGGCCAGCCTAAAGTCCTGATTGTCTGGAATGACCCTTATGTCCGGAACGTCCAGGCCTTGAGTCACTTCTGCCTGAATCAATTCTCTGAGGCCATCATGACCCAGCCCTGCTGGGGCTCCCTCAGCCTGTGCCTCACCTCACTGCCACTCTATGCAACTCACTTCAACGTCACGCCTTGCACCTATTTTTTTCATTCCTCCCTCTGAGCTCTTACCTATATCTTCCCTCTTTCCAGAAGCCAAGAAACTCAGATCTTCCAGACTGAGCCCCTTCTGGAGGACCATTAAGGGGCCCAATCTTCAAGTTCACACAATAAGTTAGGGGCTTAGCCAACCCCTGCTGGGTCAGGCCCCGTGCTCCAGAGATCCTCCCAACAATGACTCCATTCTCATCTTCCTCCTCCGAACCATGACACTGTTGGATGTCCTATGTTAAGGCCCCATGACTCGGTTCACCAGTATCCCTTGTGTATCCCTGTGCTCTTTGCCAGCAGAGTCCATCTCCTCAGCTTGAGTGATGCCCTGGGGCTCAGAGCACACACACTGTCATGGTGTACTTGGGTTGACTGGTCCTTGCAAGACTAACAAGGGACAGCTGGCTTTTGTGGACTCAGAGAATTCTGGTCCTAGAAGGTTCTTGGAGTTTATTTCGTCTCTTAACCACTTGGCTAGGGAAACTGAGACCCTGAGGGGGAGGGACAGACTTAAGTTTAATCAGGAAGTCCAGGCAGAGCTGAACCTGAACTGGGGGGAACAGGCACTGGAGAGCCTTATTTTGAGGACCCTCTTGGGGTTTTGCTTTTAGGGTGTGAGGGCTACATGGGCCAGGGCCTCAGGACAGAGTCAAGCCCTGCCTCTCTATTGTGGAAATCCTCAGAACTTCATCTCTGGGGGTTCACCTTCCAGCTAAAAGTCCTGTGTTTCTTTCAAGGTGCAACCAAGCTGTGGGAACTGGGCCTGGCCTGGCTTTCCCAGTTCATCGGGGAAATAAGCTTGTGTAAATGACAGGGTAATTGCTCTCTAGCTGCTTTCCTTCCGTCTTGCCCAAATTAAAGCTTCCTCAACTGACCTCTGGTGCCTTCTCCTTCAATTATGGAGAATTAAGGACATTTATTACAGAAAGGAAATTGCTGGTTAACAGAGCATCTGTGAGGAGCTATTCCATTCCCCATGGCTGCTGCTGGGGCCTCCCCGCTCAGCACTCTCATGACCCCAACCTCTACCTCCTGACCTTGAAGCAGACCTACTGACAAAAAAGTCATTCGTGGGCTGGAGTTGTGGCTCAGTGGTAGAGCGCTTGCCTCGCATGTGTGAGGCGCTGGGTTCAATCCTCAGCACCACATATAAATAAATGAATAAAATAAAGGTCTATCAACATCTAAAATTAAAAAAAAAAAAAGTCATTCATGCAACTCACAGCTCTTACCATCTCCCTGTCCTCACCCCCACCTCTGCCCAGGCCCCAGGAACAACAGGAAGCCTCTGCTTGCTGTCATGGCCAACGCTTGGGCCTGTTCCCCTCCCCACTGTCACGCTGGAAACCATGCTGTTTCTCTTACACAACTTGAACTTTTTCCTTGTTCTCTGCTCCTTCCCTTTAATATTGTACACAAGTGCTCAATAAATGTTTTTGGGTGAATGACTGTCTTCAAATACCAGGCCTCTGCATCCTAAAACACCTTCTTTAACCCTGCTGTTAAAGTCTGCCCTCCTTCCCTCCATGGCCAGGCTTCTACGAACGTTCTGCCTCTCCATCCCCTCTGACACCAACCACTCTGGGTCCCCAGCCCCAGCCCTGGCTCAGATGGCCCTCTCTGGGTCTCCCTCTCTGGGTCCCCAGGGGCCAGGTGCTGAGGACACTGACCCCAGCCTTCAGTCTCCTCCACCTCTCTAGGACATGAGTAACCCTAATGCTCCTGAATGCTCACATGTCCCTTGGTATTAACAACACCCAGGCATCTCCAACATCTTCTGACACCCCAAAGAGAGGTGTCCCACAATGTCTGGTCCTTGGACTGCTTCTTCTGAATTATGAGGCAGACTTCTGTAATTTGTGGAATTTTCCAGGGCTTTTATGTTTGATTTATTGTGTTTTAATTCATGTGGGACAATATCACAGACCCTTTCCACCTGAAAATAAAACAATTATATCTGACACTACTATCCAAAGAAGCTTAATTAAACCTGACCCGTGAGAGCACGCTACTCCTTGATTACAGTTCTGCTGACTTGACAAGTACTAGTAGTTGACCCAGTATGTCTCCAGAGTCCTCAGACAATGCCTTGAATAAACTCACAGCATTCCTGCTGATCTAGGTGACAGCCATTTTCCTGGAACAGCTCCAACATCACCTCCATGTCCGTGGTTCTCACATACCCCTCAGGAGTCATGACCCTCTGCCCCCAGCCCCAGGTCCTCTGTCCCATGGGTTCCCACCTCACCCTAGCCACACCAACACATCGAGCTCCCAAGCTGCCGAGGCTGCTCCCCCTCTTTGTTAATGGCTTCACTTTCATCTTTGACTCCTCCAGCTCCTTCACTTCTCCCCCACCTAATGAGTCACTGAGGACTGTTGGTATCAGAATGACACCTGCCAGGCCCTGAACTAAGCACTTTGCTATTCTCACCTGATTAGCTCATTAACTCACATGATCCTTATAACTGACCTATAAAGTAGACACTAAATTGCCCCATATCAGGAGGAGACAATTGAGGCTCAGAGAGGTTAAGTACCTTGCTTCGTGTCACCCAGCAAACAGGTGGGAGAGATGGGATTTGGACTCAGGACTGTTCAGGGACACAACCCTTACACTTAGCCCCATGCCAATGTTGGTTTCTTTGCTGTGTTCATTAGAATCAGTTCTTTCTTCCTGTTTCCACCTGTGGTAACTCTCTCTTGTACCATAGAGAAGGCTCCTTCCAGGTCTCCCTGTCTTGGTCTCTGTCCTCCACCTCCACCCATGATGCCTCACTTTCTGCTCCTAAGGTTCCCATCCAGCAACTCAGTATACAAGACCTTTAAAGCCACCCTCCCATGTATTCTGCCTCTGTAAATCTGAACATGTCCAGCTCTCCACCCTGCAACCTGAGAGCAGTTTTGTCGAAATTCTACTTGTGTTCCTCCAGTGGTTGGATCTGGGCATGAGTGTTGGGCAGCTCACAGTGCATCCCACTTCACAGATGGACAAGGTGAGGTCCGCCCAGGTGATGGTTCACACCCAAGTCACACTCTGTTAAGAGGCAAAGTCCAGGGTAAACCCAGTCTTCCCACTCACTTCCAGACTGAGGAAGTGGGATAGGGCCTTCCCTGTCCACAGCATAATGCCCCCAGGGATATAACAGCTCTGGAGAGGTTTTGTCCCAAAGCCACTTGGCTAGTGTCCAACCACAAGCTCCTCCTGCCAGCACACTACCTTCTGGTGCTCAGCACACGATCAAGTATACAGCAAGTACTCAGTAAATGTTTACTGATTGACTGGTAAGTAATGATGCCAAGATCAAGCCATGCCCACAGTTTGCCCTCTGATCCCATTGCCCAACTTTTCCTTAGGATGGGGGTAGGAAGGCTGGTCAGAGGTTCCAGATGTCCAGTTCCTCAGAGTCCCGCTGGGGACTGGTAGCAGATGGCTGGGCCATTCCAATCAGACAATTCCATTCAAAGGCTGGCTCCCCAGGCTTTGGTAGCAATTGCTCCATGGAGCCAGGGTGACAGGCAACAAACCTGCCATCAAAATGTGCCCCAGTAGCCAGGGAGGGGGAGGATACCTCTTTAAGAGGTTCCTATCTGGGTGGGATGTAAATCAGAGGTGGCCAGAGGTGGTGGAAAACTCTGGGAGAGCACCACCTGGAGTTCAAAGCCAGCATTGCCCGCGGAGGGAAAATGGGTGCTGCATTAGCAGGAAAAAGCCATCCAGAGCCAGAAGGGAGGAAAGGAAGGAGAAAGAGGGGAGGGGGGGAGGGGAAGGAGGAGGCATGCAACCGCATATCTGACAGATTTATTTTCTCTTTTGGACCTAAAAGTCTTCAAGTCCTTTTCCAAAAAATTCAGTATGGGTTACATGGTGAGTGGTTTATCAACCCCTCCCCAGAATGTCTCATGTGGAAAAGGCAGAAGGGAAAAGTCTATGTGTCGGTGCTGGGTTTAAGCCCAGATGCCAGGGCAGAGGACAGCACCTTCCACTGTGTGGCTGGGAGCATGGGGGACCCTGCCTTGCTGGGCTAGTCCAACTGGCCAATCCAGTACAGGGGATGGAGCTGGTTCTGCCCCAGCGTCCTGGCACAAGGATCCCATCCCTGAGCAGTGCCCAGCCCTGGTGCAGCTCCATTCCGTACCAGGTCCCCCGGCAATGCCTTCCCATGAGCAGTTTAAATCACCATAAGCCCCACAGGCAAACGCAGTGGCTTCATGGTGCTGACTGCAGTTATTTTCTTGCCTGATGGTTTATGAGGGCAATTTCCCACCTCCCAGGGTGGGCAGAGGGGGTGGAGGAGGATTTACCACCGCTGGGGTGAGGCAGGCTGTGTGCTCGGGCGGGTAATCATCCCAGTGGGACCCGTCCTCCCTTTTCTTAATGGGACAGGAGCACAGGCTCTGCCTGTTAATTATTAAACAGATGTTCAGTGAGTTCAGCAACTCGCAGGTCTCTCCTCAGAGAACACAAGGGCCCGAATGAACGGGCTCTTGTGGGGGTGGAGGTGGCACTGGGCTGCTGAGGTGACACCAGTGACAAGCTACCCACAAAGCACCAGCTTACCCACAGGCAGCCACACAGCACAGGTGGGAATCTCAGAGATGACAGCATTGTCACCTGACCCATACATGGTCAGCACAGAAGGCACAGGACAAATGCTGGCCACCCCCCTTCCATCCTCCCCATCCACGACTGGAGTGGTTGCTCAGGAGACTGCCTCCAGCACACTATGCAGAAAAGCAGGGAGCTGGATGAGGCGCCCTATTTCTCCCTGGACTGTGAGGGCACAAAGGTCAACTGCCTAGACTCTCTCTTCTGCTCTCCCACAGATGCCCTGAGCTGCCAGCTGTCCGAGCCCCAGCCACTGTGCCCCAATCTGTGTGAATGGTGCTCCCTGGAATTGGTCAACAGAGCTCTTCCCATCAAGGTCCTCCATGCAGCTGAACTGGAAAGCACTGGGGACCCCTGGGTGCTTATGCTATAGGGACCTTCTGCAGTATTTTATCCCGTTGGTTACTGGCCCCCCCCCCAATTTTCTATTCCTTTAGCTTTGGGGCACTCTATCCAACCTCTCCGACCAACTTGGCCCCTAAATACTCACAGGCCCCAGGAGTCCTTCTGGACACTCCCCCAGAGTGTCCCACGGGCACTTTGGTGTCCTCCTATACCTCAACCTGCTCCGGCAACTGAGGACACCAGGGGTGTGGGACAGAGACCTCTTGCCTCTCCCTTGTCCTGTGCCCAAGACATCAGGTCCCTCCAGCTCTGCCTTCTCAGTACTTCTTGAGTCTGATCCCTCCTTTCCCAATGCCCAGCACCATAGTCCAGGACTTTTGACTCACACTCCCCCTTCAAACCCACCCTCCACATTGCCACTGTGGTCCCCAGAGTGAGCTTGTCCCCAGAGTGAGCTTCACAAACAGACCAGGCCATTCCCCTCCAGAAACCCTTTGGTCTTCAGGAGAGCAGCCACACTCTGTTGGCCTAGCACCCAAGGCCCTGCTGACCTTTCCCAGCCTTATTTACTGTCACCACCACCATTAGACCCTGTCCTGGGACCAAACCATTCACTAGGCCCCAGCACCCTGGGCTGCTGCCCATCACTGTCCATGCTTCCCTCCACCTGGACTAGCCTTCCCCATCCTCTGTCAGTGACCCATTTCCACCCCACTCCCAAGACTGGATGCATCTGGGTTTCCTGTGCTGTCCTGCCTCTCCGTGTGCTGCTCCTTGATGTTGTTACCAGTTGCCCTATAATGCCCGATACGTCCTTAGGGACAGACTGTGCCTTGGTCATCCTGAGTGCACAGCCCAGAACCTGGCCCAGAATGGGCATTCAATGAGCACTAGCCGAACTGGCCTGGACTGCGTACCCATTCAGCCCTCCTGTACTCCCGAAATCGCCTTCTGGCTGGTTTCACACTGCCCTGTTGCACAAGTGTGTTTTACGTAACCCACTTCCTCCTCTGAGCAGGGAGAAGAGTTTAAGCAATAAATAAAGGAGCCTTCTGGCAGGATGCCAGCAAATCGAGGCAGGCATCTAGGACATGCTCCCTCTGAATGGCCCTACATGCTACCTGCCCTGCCACAAGGGGGCCCCTACCTTTCTCAGGGTCCTTCAGGCTTGAGTGGACCAACTCAACTGCCTTCTCCACCTCCTCGTTGTTGCAGACGTTGAGCTGGATGGTTCTCAGCCGGTCACTGTTCATGCTGTCCAGCTCCTTCGCCCCAGCATCCCCTTTGTCCTAGGGAAGAGAGAAAGGCTGCCTTCATCTCCCACCTTCCTACCCCAGGGCAGACTTAGAATGAGGACGCTGCCAAGGCAAGAGCTGACCCTGCCAAAGGCTCTGGCTTATTGACAACACGAGGTGTTCTCTGGAGGTGCAGCCAGGCCTGTCCCACCAGCAGGTGGTTCATCACCTGCCCCCCAGCACTGGTGACTTCTAAGCATCAAGCTAAGTGTCACAGGGACACCATGAGTGGAACGAAAGCCTTGCTCCAGGGCCATGCTGACCATTCAGGAACTCAGGTGGATATCAGGCAGTGGGGAGGTGGGGACCCTAGCAACAGAACACATACACTACTTGTTGCCCTTGTAAGCATGAAAACCCAGCACTGCCAGATGCTCAGATTTTTAAGCTAGTAATTGGTATTATGTCTAATTTTTTAATGTGTTGGCAATTTATTCACCTGGAAGGAAAAAACAACCTTTGTGTGGGCTAAAGCATGTCCCCAGGCCATGTATTACCAGAAGGCTGCCAGTTTGCATTTTTTGTTCTAAGCCAAGGGCCCATTAAGCCCAACTTGGTAAGAGTCCAGAGCCAGGCTCAAGTCCAGTTCAGTCACTAACCAGGCCCTGTGTGTGTGCCCCTAACAGGTGCTCAGTTTTCCTGGCTGTAAAATAAGAATACTGCTTAGATCAATAAAACAAGGAAAGAAATCTTAAGGCATCCCACTAAACTATAAAGCACTCTACAAATTCAGGCTTTATTAAGCACAAGAAAAAGTGTCATTCATTTGGCAAACACTTCTCAGGCCTCTGCCATGTTCTGACACTGAGAGAAGTAGGAGACATGAAGACAAATCAACTCTGTCCCTGTCCTTGGAGTCATGTTCTGGGGAAGCAGTCAGATGAGCAAGCTGACAGATGTGCTGGCTGTCTGGATCCCATGGGAGGTGGGCAGGAGCACAGAGGGAGGGACCGCAGGGGAAACCTTCTGAGGGCAGCAACATCTGAGGACATGTACAAGAGGGGGCCCATGGGGATGGAGCCCTTCAGGAAGAGGACACCACCATGAGCCATCTGTTACAGTTAGTGTAGAGATAGAAGGGAGTGGAGGATGGAGGGCTGGAGGGATAGACAGGGGTCTGTGTGGGGGCACTGGGCAGATGCTACTGGGTTTTCGTTTGTTTGTTTTGGTACTGGGAATTGAACCTGGGGGAGCTTAACCACTGAGCCACATCTCCAGACCTTCTTGTACTTTACTTTGAGATAAGGTCTCACTAAGTTGCTTAGGGCTTCACTAAGTTGCTGAGGCTGGCTTTGAACTTGCAATCCTTCTGCCTCAGCCTCCCATGCTACTGGGATTATAGGTGTGCACCACCTACAAGGTTTTAATAAAGTAGAATCATTTGCTGAGTGTGTACGGTGCCGAACACCACACTAAACACCTGACACGCTTTCTCCCATTAGCCCTCAGATCACAAGGTGGCTTGTGTGACCACATTTCATCCTATGCTCTGACACATTGTTTTCACGATAGGGATGATATGTACTTGATGTAAAAATTAGTCTTCATTGGCCGGGTGTGGTGGCGCACGCCTGTAATCCAAGCGACTTGGGAGGCTGAGTAAGGAGGATCGCGAGTTCAAAGCCAGCCTCAGCAACTTAGCAAGGCCCTAAGCAACTCAGTGAGACCCTGTCTCTAAATAAAATACAAAATAGGGCTGGGGATGTGGCTCAGTGATGGAGTGTCCCTGAGTTCAATCCCTGGTTCAAAAAAAAAAAAAAATTAGTCTTCATCAATCATAACTTAATTGGCAGTGATTTTTCTGAGTGGTGTGTGGAACAGTGATACCTTTTACAGGAGGACCAGAGTAGCTGCCAGAGAAGGAAGTGAGAGGAGAAGTGCCTGTTCCCTGGCCCAAGGCTGGCTGGGGCACTGAAGCAAATATCCCCGGCCACGGCAGAGCAGGAAGGTCAGGATTGTCAGCACATTAGGGTTGGAAAGTTCTCTTTAGGTTTGACTGAGCCTTGTAAGTGGTTTGTACCAGGTGGACCTACCCTAGGACTGGGAAAACCACATCATGCAATTTCAGAAGGATGTAGGAGAAACTGGGGGAGGAACCACATTGCATGGAGCCAAAGGTGCTGGAGATGATCACTTTGAAGAATTGGAAGGACATGATTAAAGTCCTGTGCATTCCCAGAGAACATAACCAGGGCCAAGAAATAAGTTCAGCTCAAAACAAGGAGTGAGTTTCTCAGTCTGGAGATGGAATGGACACCAGGGAGGTGTTTAGGCAATGAGACTGGATAGGGAGGACAATGATGTGGGGGTTGGTTGATCTCCCTCTAACATTTCTTTCAGCCCCAAACTATCATCATCACAGCTTGCTTTTCATCTCAAGCCTCCCCAGCTAAAAAGAAAGGGGTCAGGACTCAGGAGTCTCTGCCCAGGCCTGGAGCCAGGAAGACCAGTACACCCAGTCCCCTCTGCACAAAGCAGCCAAGCTGGAGGCTCGGTAGGTATGAGGCCAGACCTCAGATCGGATGTGCCAATCCTCCCCACCAATTTTGATCTTCAGGGCAGAAGCCGGGAGCTTGTGCTATCACTCCCACAGAGAGTGCCACCAGAAAAGAACTCCCTGGGATGCCATCTTCAAGACCAGGGAGGTGGGAGCAGGCCCACAGACACCTCTTTTCCATAGATGGCATACAGGCACCAGAAAAACACATGTCTTGCTTTAACATAGTCAGCCATGTGTAGTCCCCACAGATGCCCCTCAGAGAAGAGCCCATGTGGTCTGACAGGGGGTTGGTGGCATCTATGGACAGATTCTAGCTTAGATGCATGAGAGGTATTTGAATGGCCTTCCTCTTCTGGGGACTTATTAACCCTGTTGTCATTGTTCAGCTCCTTTCAGATCCCTACACCAGACCTTTCCTCATGCCTCAAGCCAGCATTATTACAATGTCCTTGAAGTTCCCTGGGGAAGACCTCATTCAAGTCAGCATGCCTTTACAGGCTGCCTGAGAGGAAACCCGGGGTTAATCCTGCTGCCCCCTGATTTCAGATTCAGCATGCGGGCCACCTCCCCACCTTCCACAGGAACCCTCACCTGCTCCTGGGCACCCTACTGCTGGCTACTTCTGACAGTCATGCCAAAGGGCCAGACTGTGAGCTTCCCAAGCTACCAGCTGCTGCTGGCTGCAGATGATGGTAGCCCGTCCCCTTAAGGACTCACCTGTACTCATCAGCCAAAGCCTCACTGCCCAGCCACACAACCTTTCTGGTTCTCCTCTACTGGTCTCCAAGTCTGCTGGCCTGTCTTGCAGCCCAGGAACAAGCTCTGGTCCTGCCACATGGTGCTGGTGTACCCGGTTTACCAGCGAATTCACTGCTTCTTCTCTATCCCTTCAACCTCGCCTATCAGCTATTTTCTTTCATCCCTGGATGAAATTTCAGGCAAGTCTTAGAGTTTTTCTACTCATTCACAGATACAAACAGACACTTTGTTTTTGTGGAGTCCATCAGTTCACTAATCAAATAACTCCAGCCCAGCCCAGTTGGGACACCGAACTCCCAACTTGTATCCTACTCGAAGCTAACCCCTCACCAGATCAGGAGAAGTATGGAAGGCCAGGTGGTGGTGGAGGTTTTTTCTCCCTCTTTCTCCTCATTTTCTAGCTCCTTCTCTCATATTCCTTTCTCCCTAATCCTCCCAAGTTTGGACCCAGGGGCTGGAAATTTGAGGGCAGGTGTGAGTCTTCTGAGGCTGCTTATCTGCTGCTGACCTGGCAGAAACCTAAGAGCTGACTCTTCTTCCCTGGGGCGCTTCTGTGGATTCTGCAGAGACCCTGCCCCTGGAGACCTCTGACTACCATTCTATGGCCAAGAGAATGCTTTCTCCAGCTGGGCATCTTCTCCCTCAGCCCTGGGCCTCAGGACAGACCCTCCCAGCAGTCTCACTGGGCAAGTGCCCTAAAGATACCTCCAGCCATCTCTCCCATTATCCCCCAGGCCCAGGAAGCTGTGTCCTGCTAGGCAGAAGAACGGCCCTTTACCTTCGCAGCCCTGTGCTCTGCTTGCAGATGAGCCACTCCCGCCTTATTCCCAGGCTTTTAGATGTCTTTCAGTGAACATCAGCATCACACTCTAGACTCCAGGGCACAAGTGGGAGCTCTCCTAGCAGTTCTCTTAAAGCCCACTGTCTTTCACTTGGGACCAGAGAGGAGACAGCTCACAACTCTTCCCACTCTCTAGCCTTTCACACCACCAAGGCAGGTGACAGGTTCATCCTGATAGAGCAGGTTTAGTCTCTCAGCACCCAGTATCAGGCAGTCTCACACTCCAGGCAGGGTGTGAGGACACGTGATACATGCGATAGGTGAGCATCTTACCACATGTATTGGAACCTGCAGAGAGAGGAGCCGGCCAGGCACGGTAACATTTCCAAGATGGACAGGAGAAGGATCCCACGAAGGAAATGTGAAGAACCCAGAGGGCATGAATTCTAGAAGTAAAGTGTTATAAGCCAGAGTGGCTAATCTGGTCCAAATCTGCTGCTGGGTGAATGTGGTCAGAGAAACAGTCAATGCATTTAGCAAAATGGAGGCCTTGATAAGGTCTGGGTCAGAGACGTTTGGGGTCCTCCTGGCTGGGTTCTGCCTTCTTTTTCCAGCCCAACTCCCTTTCCTCCATGAGGGCACTGGGTACCAAGGCACCTCAAACCATGGGTGGTGCCTGGACATGCCACCTCCACTCACTTCACAGGATTCCTGTCATCTTTCCAGCTGGCGATGAGACCTTGCCTCTCATCAAGCCTTGCTGTGTATACAAGATCTGCTCCCTGTGCCACCTTACCTCCTGCTACTCCTCTCTCCTCCCTGCACCAGCCACAGTGTCCTCAAATACACCAGGTCCCCTTCCTCTGGGGCCTGGGACTTGGCCATCCCCTACATATCTGCAGCCCTTGTTCCCTCACCTTCTCTGAGCAAGGGAGCACCAAGGCAATGTCCCTCCACCACATTCATGCTCTGTCTTCTTGCCTGCTTTATTTTCTCCATAGCTCTGGCATCCCACAGAGAAGCAACTTACTTATTTATCTCATTCCTTGTTTACATTTCTGCCTTGGAATATCAAATCCACAAGGGCAAGAACTTTTCCCTGAATTGTTGTATGTGGTATGTCCAACAGAGAAAAGTGTCTGCTCATTTTAAGTGTTCAACAAATATTTGTTGAATAAATAAATAAATAGAAGATAGGGCAAAGCCTAATACAGGTGGTTGAAAAGAAAATGGTGTGTGTGTGTAAAGATGTGAAAATATCAAGTATAAACAACCTTGTGGGTACTTTCTATGAAGGGGAATGGAGAAACAGGCTGTAGAACACATAGGCTACAGAGGAATGTGTGTGTGTGATTTGTGTGTGTGTGTGTGTGTGTGTGTGTGTGTGTTGAAATGATCCAGGAAAGGATCTCTCTCCCTCTCTCTCTCAGGATCCCCCCCGCCCCGCCCCCGGCTTTTGCAGTGTTAGAGATCAAACCCAGGGCTACAAGCATGCTAAGCACAAGCTCTACCACTAAGCTATGTCCCTAGCCACTCTGACAGGTTTCTGACTTGCGTAACTCACGAGATGCCAGGTAGAAATAGTCACAAGGAAGGTAGACTCCAACAGACACAACTACATAGCTACAAGAATGGAAGGACCTAAGATCATAGCTACAAGAATGATAGCTACAAGAATCATAGCTACAAGAATGGAAGGACCTAAGATCATCAATACATTTCTGTTATTATAAGTAAGAGGAAGCCGGGCACGGTGGCACATGCCTGTAATCCAAGCGACTTGGGAGGCTGAGTCAGGAGGATCACGAGTTCAAAGCCAGCCTCAGCAACTTAGAGAGGTCCTAAGCAACTCAGTGAGACCCTGTCTCTAAATAAAATACAAAATAGGGCTGGAGATGTGGCTCAGTGGCCGAGTGTCCCTGAGTTCAATCCCTGGTTCCAAAAAAATAAAAAAATAAAAAAAATAAGTAAGAGGAAACTGAGGGCCAGGGAGGCGAAGTGTTTGCCCTATCCCTGGGTCAGTGAACTGACCCTTGAAGGTCCTTCTCCAGCACACAGCAGCACAGAGCAGCTTCTGCCCAGTGCTGTGGAGTGAAGCTGTGGCCCTGTGTCATTAGACAAACAGCACAATGGCACAGGGGCTAAACCTAGGACAAGGAATTCTAAAGGCACCAAATGATTTGGGGGCATCACAGCTACGGCCAGGATCTGCTGAGGCAGGTCCACATTGTGCAGAGAATCCAGCTCCAAGCATGCCACACCCATCACCCACACCCCTCCCCAAACAGGTTCCTCAATGCACTGTCTGAGGGAGGAGACAGGAAGAGAGCCTGTTGGGGGAGCAATTTGGTAGATCTGAAAAAATCTAAAGCCTGTACACCCTTCCAACTAGTTCTTCCATATCTACAATTTTTTCCTAAGCATTGCCAATAAAAAGCCTATAATCCTAGTGGCTCAGGAGTGAGGCAGAAGATCACAGATTTGAAGCCAGATTCAGCAACTAGTAAGGCCCTAAGCTACTTAATGAGACCCTATCTCAAAATAAAAATATAAAAAAGGGCTGGGAATGTAACTCAGTGGTTAAACACCCCTGGGTTCAATCCTCAGTTCCAAAACAAATAAAAAAGCGCTACTCATTGACACTTTTTTGATGTGGTGGTGGTGGTTCTGGAGATTGAACCCTTGGCCTCACACATGCTAGGCAAGCACTCTACCACAGAACTCCATCCCCAACTGTTTTGTTTTTTATGAAGGGGTGGCCAGCACCCTGTCAGCAGGTTCCTGCTCAGGAGATGTGAGCTGCCTGAGAAAATAAAAGGTCTGAAATAATCACAAAGAAATAAGACAAAACCAAAGATTTAAAAAGAGAAGCACCTGATAGTCTTCCAGTCCTGATAGGAACTGGAACTGAACAACTGAAAAAGGCCCTAATTCTTTATTTAAGGGGGAGTACATCAAAGGCAGGGTGAAGGTTTTAGTGGGAGGAGTTTGTTTTGGTACTTGTTTCTCAGTGTGGCCAGGGTCTTGCAGTAAACAGGTTGACTGGTGCTTGGCATGCTACACCCACCTCTGGGAGGCAGTGCTTAAACCTGGGCAGTGCTTAAACCTGGTCAGGAGCCGGGCGCGGTGGCGCACGCCTGT
>JAJEJO010003217.1:35562-70037 GCA_020662805.1 Glaucomys volans | reverse complement strand
AAGGAAGGAAGGAAGGAAGGAAGGAAGGAAGGAAGGAAGGAAGAATACAGGAAGATGTTGGGTACCTTTTGCCCAATTTCCCCTAATGGTAACATCTTGCAAAACTATACAAAAGTCAGGGCATAATACATGCCTATAATCCCAGTAACTCGAGAGCTGAGGCAGGAGGATTGCAAATTTGAGGCCAGCCTGAACAACTTAGTGAGACCCTGTCTCAAAATAAAAACATTTTAAGAAAGGACTGGGAATATAACTCAGTGGTAGAGTGCCTCTGGGTTCAATCCTTAATATTGCAAACCAACCAACCAACCATACAATATCACAACCAAGATACTGACACTGAAACAATAAAAATACAGAACAATTCCATCACCACTACTTCATTCCTGTTACCCTGTCAGAGCCGCTCCTACTCCTCCCCACCCTACCCTCCTTAACCACTAATCTGTTCTCCATCTCTACAACTTTGTCATTTCAAGAATGTTATATTAATGGAAGAAAACAGTAAATAATCTTTGGGGTTTGGCTTTTTTCATTCAACATAAGTCTCTGGAGATCAATCCAGATTGTTGTATATATAGAAATTTTTCTTTTCATTGCTGAGTAGTGCTTCCTGGCATGGACATTTGTTTAACTACTTACCTATTGAAGGACTTCTGGATTGTTTCCAGTTTGGAGCTATTATGAATAAAACTGCTATGAACATTCCCAGACAGGTTTTCATGCAAACATTAAGTTTTTATTTCTCTTGGATAAATGCCTAGGAGTGTAATTGTTGGGTCATGTGATAGTTGTATGTTCAGTTTTTGAAGAAACTGCTCAACTATTTATAGCTACAGAGTAGCTGGAGCACACATACAACATTCCCAGCAAAAATGTGTGAGTGACCCACTTTCTCCATACCCTTGCCACTTAATTTTTGTTTTAGCCATGCTGAAACCTATGTAATGATGATTTCACTTGGTTTTAATTTGCATTTCTTTAATGGCTAATGATGTAGAACATCTTTCCACGTGTTCATTTTCCATCTGATTTAGTTTGGGTTGCCGAAACAAAACATCAGTTTGGGCTGCTAAAACAACAAAGTGCCTTATTTATAGCAAATATTTTTCACAGTTCTGGAGGTCAGAAAGACCAAGATCAAAGTCTCAGCAGACTGTTTCTGGAGAGGGCCCATTTCCTAAACAGATGGATGACTTTTCACTATAACTTCACATGGCAGAAGGGGAGAGAGGTGTCTTGGGCCTCTATCCATGGCATTAGAAGGACACTAATGCCATGCCAAGGGCTCCATGTCCATGACCTAATCACCCCCAAAGCCTCCACCTCCTAATACCAAGAGCTGGGGGGTAAGGGTTTCAACATATGAATTTGGGTGGAACACAAACAGTAAGACCACAGCACCACCTGTATGCCCTCTCTTCATGTGTTCTGTCTATATTGTAAGTGGATTGTTTATTCTTTTGCTATTGAATCTTGGGAATCCTTCAGATGTTCTAGATACCATGCCTTTGGTTACATATGTTATATACAAATCATTTCTCCTAGTCCGTATCTTGCCTTTTTATTTTCTTAGCAGGATCAACAGCAGAGAAAAACTGTTTCTCTTCCTTTTCATTTTTTTTTTTTTGGTGGGACTAGGGATTGAGCCCTGGGGTACTTTTTACCACTGAACTAAACCCCCAGTCCTTTTTATTTTTATATTGAGATAGGATGTTGCTAACTTGTTGAGGCTGGCCTTGAATTAGAAATCCTCCTGCCTCAGTCTCCCAAGCCTCTGGGATTATTGGCCTGTGCTATTGCACCTGGCTACTATTTCATTTTGATAAAGTCTGATTGATCAACTTTTCCTTTTATGGGTCATGCAGGACTTGGTCTAACCCCAGAACCCCAAAATTTTCTTCCATGATTTTTTCTAAAAACTTTATAGTTTTATGTTTTGCATTTTAGTCTGTGATCCATTTTGAGTTTATTTTATATGAGACTTGGGTCAAAGGGTAGTTTTTGCCTATGAATTTCCAGTTGCCTCCCGTCATGTTTGGAAAGATGTTATCTTTCCTCCATTGAATCACTTCTGAACTTTTGTCAAAAACCATTTGGTCATATTTGTGTGGATCTACTTCTGGATTCCCTGTTCTGTGCTCCTACCTTATTTTTCTTTTTGAAAGTTGTTCTAGAATTCCTTTTTTTTTTTTTGGTGGTGCTGGGGATTGAGCCCAGGGCCTTATGCATGTGAGGCAAGTATTCTACCAATTGTGCTATATCCCCAAGCCCAAATTCCATTTTTTGCTTTCCATATCAGTGTTAGAATGATCTTGTTTTTATCCATACACACACACAAAATGTGACTGGGATTTTGATAGAAATTGTGCTAAATCCTCATAATCAGTTGGAGAGAACTGGCATCTTCACTATGTTGAAAATACCCCTGAACACTCCATTTATTAAGTCTTTGACTTCTTTCATCAATGTTGTATAGTTTTAGCAAACTCTGGGTGCTTTGCTTTATTTATACCTAACTACTTCTCATTTGCAGTGCTAGGGATTAAAGCCAGGGCCTCACACATGTGAGGCAAGCACTGTACCACTGAGCTGCAAACCACAAACACACATTGCCCCACTCCTTGCTTTTTTTGAATAATCATAAATGGTATTGTTTTAAATTTTGATATCCACAAGTTTGTTGCTAGTATATACAAATATAATTGATTTTCGTGTTATCTTGTATTTTGTGACCTTACCAAAGTCACTGGTTAGTTCTGAGATTTGCTTGCTTGTGTGTGTGTGTGTGTGTGTGTGTGTGTGTGTGTGTGTACGGATTCCTCGGGATTTCCCATGTAAATAATTATGCAATGTGCTTATAGGGACAGTTTTATTTCTTCTTTTCTGATCTGTATGACTTTATTTCCTTTCCTTGCCTTATTGCCCTGGCTAGAACTTGATGGTGGTGACTAGAACTTGATATTGCACGGTGGTGAGAACAAACATCTCCATTTCAGGGCAAAGCATTCAGTCTCTCACCATTAAGTGTGATCTTAGCTGCAGGTCTATTGTAAATGCTATTTACTATATTCAGGGAGTTCCCTTCTATATCTATTTTTCTGATAGTTTTTATCATAAATGGTTGTTAAATTTTGCCTTTGATTCGTTGATAGGATCAGGCAATTTTTCTTCTTTAGTTCATTAATTTGATTTTCAAATAATGAACCAATCTTATGTCCCGGAACAAACACACTTGCTCATGGTTTATAATTCTTTTTGTTTTATTTTATTTGGAGGGGACCAGGGATTGAATTCAGGGGCACTCGACCACTGAGTCACATCCCCAGCACTATTTTGTATTTTATTTAGAGACAGGGTCTCACTGAGTTGCTTGGTGCATTGCTTTTGCTGAGATTGGCTTTGAACTCACGATCCTCCTGCCTCAGCCTCCTGAGCTGCTGGGATTACAGGCATGTGCCACAGTGCTCAGCTATAATTCTTTTTAAATAATGCTGAATTCTATTTGCTCATATTTTAAGGATTTCTACACCTATACGCATGAAGGATTTGGTTCTGTAGCCTTCTGTAACCTTTTTTATTGGTACTGTGCTTGGTTTTGGAATCAGGATAATACTAGCTGCATAGAATGAGCTGGGGGTTACTGCTGGGTGGAGGTGAGAGTTCAGCTCTCCACCAGGCCTCCACTGATACCTCCCTGGCCAGGAAGGGTTAGAGTGTCCCATTACAGCTTCCTGAGTTTACAGGAGATCATGTCTCATTACTGAGAGTCATGGAGAAAGTCCTACCCTCCACAGACCTCCTCTGACATTCCCCCTCCCTGAAAAACAAACAGAGGTGCCTATGCCTACTACTGCTAAGTGAGAAGGGCAGTTCTGGCCCCTCATTGATTTTCTCTGACACTACCCCTGGTTGAGGGTTGGGGTCCCTCACCACAGCCTGGTGAGATCGAAGTCGTCTAGGCTCCCTACTGACCTTTGTTGGACTGAAATGGTGAGGCCATAGCTTTTTCTGTGTTTGGCTGGAGTAGAGCCATCACTGTCTAACAGTTTTCTATCTTGCTAGGCTCATTGCTTGGCTAGAGAAAGCAAGCTTTTGTTGGGTCTTTTTGTGTCTGAGCTCCCTGGTGTTTCTGGAATGCCAGTTTCTTCAGCTCCATGTCTAGAATATATGAAGTAGAAGGAAAACCTAGAAAACGATTATCTCATTTCTTAGATCCTAAGGTCCCTAGCTGGTCTGCCTTCTTTCTACCCTTTAGAAACTTTTTATGTTCATTTCATACAACATCCAAGGTTTTTAGCTGTACTGAGCAGGAGGACTAGAGAAAAGTACATCTACTCTTTCTTTCTAGAAATGAAAATTCCATTAGTTTATTTTTTATTGTATGTGGTGCTGGGGATCAAACCCATGCCCTTGAGCACACTAAGCACATGCTTTACCTCTGAGTTACACCCTCAGACTCTGTGTTAGTTTCTAAATTAATATTAAACTAATAAAAATAAGTGGAAGAGGAAGGGGCAAGTGAGCAGCTGGCAATAGGGGAGAAGAGATGGGAGACAGACTTGTTTTTTCTGTCTAATATTTTGTTAGACATTGAACTTTGTGTCCTGTGATATAGTACCTATTCCAAATAGTATATCTTTTTAAAGATATACTATTATATCTTTTAAAAGATATAAAATTCACAAAAATATGCCATTCAGGTCAGGGCCGGGAATGTGACTCAGGAAGCACCGGCAGTGTAATCATGGAAGCCCAGGTAGTATGTACACAAAGGATCAGTATACTATTTCCTCCTTTTGTATATGTTTAAAGGTCTCCATAAAATAATTCTTCACAAATGACAGGGCAAATATAGCTCAGTAGTAGCTTATGTCTTATACCCATAAGGTCCTGGGGTACCACCAACAAAGGAAAAAAAAATTACAGGCAAACTTATCAAACTATTTCCATGCCTGGCTTCATCCTGACCAATTAACTCAGAATCCCCAGGGGTGAGGCATAGAGATTTTCTATTCCCCATAGTGCTCTAAGTGAGACTAACCTGCAAAGAGAGGTCAAAACTACCCTTTGGCTCTGTGTGTAGGTCGGTAGTGAAGTGCATGCTTAGCACGCTTGAGGTCCTGGGTTTGAGCCAGAGCACCACAAAAGATTAAAAATAGAATCCAGGTGTGGTGGTGCATGCCTATAACACAGCTTCTCTGGAGGCTGAGGGAGGAGATTACAAGTTCAAGGCCAGCCTGGCCAACTTAGCAAAACCCTGTCTCAAAATAACACAATAAAAAGGGGTGAGGAGGTAGCTCAGTGGTAAAGAACCTGAGCATGTGTGAGGCCCTGTGTTCAGTCCATAATATCGCAAAAATAATTTCAAAAGTAAACAAAAACAATCAAAAACACCCACTTCCTTAGAGGGGTAGAAACACTGTTTTTCCTGGGGCAGGGGATAAGGAACCTGGGTCCTCTACAGTCACACCAGTCCTAGATTTCTGGGTGCTTCTGCTACTGTTAGTGTGATGCAGTCTGAACTGATATACTGGCCTACCAGGGCCAAGAGGGCCTCAGGGTTTTAGCCCAAAGCCCAAGGGAGAAGATAGTATTTCCCTGTAGGGTCCTCTCTGCTAGACAATCGCTGACAGCTATACTAGGCCAGAAGGTGAGACAGGTTACATTCAGGACAGTCAGTACCCTTTTATGATAATCCCAGAGTTGGGGGCCCTGATTTCTACCCTAAACCAGAAGCAGAATGAGAGGGGTGGAACAAGTGCCATCTGGTGCTTCCCCGAGGGCCTAGGGAGGAACTCGCTGATCCTCAGATTCATGATATTCAAGAGCTTGCCTGGCTGCATTTAAGAGGTGCCCCATGCCCCCCCAGCCCCTGCTGACCAGGGCATTATCTTAGGCTTCTTTGTAAAATTTTATCTATCTTTCTATCTATCTATCCATTCATTCTGGGATTGAACCCAGGAAGCTTTATCACTTAGCTATATCCTCAGTCCTTCTGATTTTTTATTGTGAGACAGGGTCTCATTAAGTTGCTGAGGCTGGTCTCAAACTTGCTTTCCTCCTGGCTCAGCCTCCCAAGTAGGGATAAGGGATGTGTACCACTGTTCCGGGCTAATGTTCTGACTTCTTCCCTTTCTTACCAGAATGTGTTTCTATCCTTATTTTTGCTTCCATCACAAATCAGTAACAATAACCAGTAACCCAGCTTTTTGTTGAGAAGAGTCACTGAGTGAATTTGACAGACTAAAACTAACAAGATGGAGTTTAGAAGAGACAGTGGCACAAGTGCAGCTTGGGAGGAATGCAGTCTTATAGCAGCATCCATGAAAAAAATTCAGTCATGAATCACAAGTGTAACGTGGCTGCCAAAAGAAGCTGTGTGAGTCCAGGCTGGACAGGAAGGAACCCAGGATGAGGCTGCAAGAGCCCTTTCTCTACTCTCTCTGGGACAAGTGCCTGTGGAGTATTATGCGTCACACCTGGACTGGCGGAGCTAAGCACTAGTGTGCATAACAGGATCCAGAAGGCAGAGCCCTGGGTGGAGAATGTGCAGGTAAGCCATCTGTTATGATGTGGATATAAAGTTCCTGTGTCAATGCAGCAACGTTCAGAGGTGAAATGATTAGATTATGAGAGCCGTAACATAATCAGTGGATTAATCCATTTGGTGGATTAATAATTTGAAAGGACTGCTTTACTGGGTGGTAACTAAAGTTAAATGGGGTGTGGCTGGAGGCTGGGTCATTAGGGGTGTGCCCTTGGTGATTATATCTGTCCCCTGGGCTCCTCTCTCTTGCTCTTTGTTTCCCAGTCATCAAGGTGAGCAGCTTTCCTCTACCACTGCCCTTCCACCATGAGGTTTTGCCTTATCTTGGACCCAAAGTGACGGAGTTGGCCCACCACAGACTTGAGAGCTCTGAAATGGTGAGTGCAAAATAAATTTTTCCTCTTCTGAGTCAGTCTTGTTTGGTATTTTGGTCACAGCAACAAAAAGCTGACTGACATACCACCTTGTCCCAGGACCTTTTCTGCAAATCCAGAAATCCAAAACCTATACTCTAGGTAGAGCCAGTAAACAGAGCAGGTTGTCAGATGTCAGGGGACAGGGGCCACATCTGGTCACCCCTGGGGAAGTTTCATGTGAACAGAGGCATGTGTACTGGGTGACTCCTGCTCTGAGGCATGTGACTAGAGGTGGAGGTCCTGCTCAGGTTACCACACTTCAAGAAGCATAGGTCAAATGGAGACCTGGAGGCCAAGCAGAGAAACCAAGGGAGATGAGCAATGAAAAACATGCAGATGGAATAAGAGAAAGTGGGTAGGTACTGGGTGGCATGGTATCTCTGAGAAGGGATTGGTTTTTTCAGTGTGAATACAGAGGCAGACCCAGGAACAAGGTGTGACATTGACAGGAGAAAGGATTTCCACTTAATAAGGACTGTACATAGAGCTGTCCAAATATGGGAGGCCAGATGTGGTAGGTACTGATCTTCCCATTGCTGGACATATTCAAATCATGGAAACTTTTTAAGGTCACCTGTGAAGATCAGCAGGATTCACCTACAGGACTATGACCACCCACTGTGCCGGCCTCCTTCTGCACCTGGGTCTCCCTCCTGGCCTCAGCTAATGCCTTTACCCTGAGGACATTTAATGCACTCTGACTCAGCTCTGACCCTGGTCAAAGCCCCCATGCCCCTTGACCTAACTAGGTTACTTTTCAATCCATCCAGAAAATTCAGAATGTCCACAGATTTTCTGTGACAGATTTTCTCTCCCTTCAAATGAACCAGAAGCTTAACTTTCCTTTGAGGACAAAAACCTTTGTAAAAGTATTTTAACATCCTTTGGGATTATTTTATCCTCTATACAAAATGATTACAAGAAATCTCTAAAAACAACCTTAGAGACAGATTTTGACATTTTTTTATGAATTACTTGCTGAAAAAAAAAATTGAAGTTGGATGTGGTGGCACATGCCTGTAATCCCAGTGACTTGGGAGACTGAGACAGAAGGATCCCAAGTTCAAAGCCTCAGTAACTTAGTGAGACCCTCAACAACTTGGCAAGACTCTGTCTCAAAATAAAAAATAAAAATGGCTGGGGATGTGGTTGGGGTTAAGCACCCCTGGGTTCAATTTCTGGTACCAAAAAATAAAATAATAATAATAATTCAGAAAATCACCTTCTTTCAAAAGCCCTTCAATGGAACAAGGTTCTATACTCTAGCCACTGGGACTTTGAATGAATTTAACCTGACATTCAGTTTCATTTCCCTCAAAAATAACAGAAAAGTATTGCTTATTTTTTTCTTTCTCAGGCAGCAAAAAAGGAAAATGCCACAGCTGAGTCCATTGATTCCCCTGGGAGAAAGCAATTCCAGAAGGTCTCAAAGAAGATTCAGCAGGGAATGGTGGACGTGCCTGCAATCCCAGCAATCGGTAGGCCAAGGCAGGAGAATCACTTGAGCCTAGGAGTTCAAGATCACCTAGGGAAACATGTCTCAAAAACAAAACAAAAAAACCTTGTACTTATTTAATGCTTCTTTTAAATCATACCAACAGTTCAGTGATGTCTCTAGACATTTTAGTAAACTGGCTTCTTGTGTAAAAATTTTTAAAAGACAAAAGAAATAGGCCCCATGAACATTGAATGCCTCCAATGTGATGTACTGAGAAAGGTACACCCCGTTCTGCAGGCTCCTCGCTAAACATGCATATCTGAACAAAAACACAAGGAAATATGCAAACCCAGACTGAGAGAGATTCTACGGACTGATAGTCTTCCAGAGTGTTTAGGTCCTGAACGAAAAAGACAAAGGAACTGCCCCAGTAGGAAGAGACCAATGAGACATGACAACTAAATGCAGTATGGGATTATGGATTGTATTCTGGAACCAGAAAAAAATCTACCAGTGGGTCCTTTGTGGTAAAATTTGAAAAAGTTCTGTAACTAGGTTAATAGTGTATCAATGGCAGTTTCCTGATTTTGATCATTGCAGTATGGTTTTTTAAGATAGGAACATTCAGGGAAGTTAAGTGAAGGGAATTTGGGAACTTTTATACTATTTTTGCAACTTTTGTATAATTCTAAAATTATTTCAAAGTAAAAATGAATTTAAAAAGTAGTTATGCCAGGAGGCTAAGGCAAGAGGATCTTGAGTTCAAAAAGTCAGCCACCAAGCAATTCAATGAGACCCTGACTCTAAAAAAAATACAAAATAGGGCTAGGGATGTGGCTCAGTGGTTGAGTGCCCCTGAGTTCAATCCCTGGTGCCCCCCCCCCCAAAAAAAAAAGCAGTTATGAAAGCTATTCTTTTCCCTGTGAGCTTGGGAAGGGCTGCCCTCTGAGGACACCTCTTGGTTTCCTTTGCTGGGAGCCAGGAGGCATAGAGACATGTTTGAGAGCAGGACTCATCACATCACCAGTGTTACCCAGGTGTGGAAAGCATGACCCTCAAAGTCACTCCACCCAAGTTACTTACCTTGTTGCATTTTCTCCATTATAGACGCTTAGAGTCTTTCCTGGGAGCGGTAACAGGGTCCTGGAGAGGCGGGCGGCCAACATGGTGGCAACAAGTGGTAGAATAGTCTGCTTCCTTGTGGTGGTTCTGAAACACAAAAGGCAACTTCAGCATCACCTTGTTGCATTCAGGGGTTTAGTCAGGAAAGGCTGTTTTATTTCCTGTTTGTTGAAGTCAAACAGGCCTGAGTCAGATAGATAGTCCTGGTACCAGGCACCTCCTCCTGTACCTCCCTCTCAAGCTACAGCCTCATGTGATGGCATGTTAGGAACCAGGGGGTCTGGAAACCTGGGCTTTGGCTTTAGTTGTGCCACCAACCCACTGGGCGGCCCTGGATCACCCACTTGTAACATGAAGAAGTTGGCCCAGCTAGTGACCCTCAAATCAGACTATGCAGCAACCATTGGTGGAATCAGGGATGCATCCCTTGGGGATGCTGGCTCAGTGAAGCCTGTTCTCTTGTCCAGGTTTCTGACACCTAGCAAAACATCCATTTGTGTTGACTGGGGCATCAGGCTTCACTCCCCATGTGCCCACGTGCTTCTGCAGCAGCTTTTGCTCAGCTCTCCACTTTGCTCCCCAACCCAGCTGATATGAGGGTCTGGCTCTGAGTTTGAATTTATCAGAAATTCATTATAACTTGGAGTCTGAAGCTACAGACTGTTTATATTATAACATATATACACACTGGGAACTGTAGTGCACACCTGTAATCCCAGCTACTGGGAATCTGAGACAAGAGTATCACAAATATGAGGTCAGCCTGGGCAACTTAGCAAGACCCTGTTTCAAAATCAAATAAAAAGGGCTGGGGTGTACCTCAGTAGTAGAGTGTGTGCCTGGCATGCACCAGGCCCTAGGTTCAATCCCCAGCAGTACAGAAAAACAAAAACAAACCCAAACCCAAAGCACGCACATACACAAGCTTCCCCTTCCCTCCTATTCAATGTTAAATCACACTACTGCAACAAAGTCAGATATCATTTGGTGTCACTTTAAGGCTACTTAGCACCTTGACTAGTTGTGCATTATTAACTGTTAATCAGCAGGCACACTAGTTGCCTTCCTGTTCAGTTTCCCAGTGGTTCCTTCTAACAGAAGAGAAGGAAGGGGAGGCTGGGAGAGAGATGAACAAGGCCAGCAGGGCCTGAGAGAGCTGCTGCTCTTTCCCTGGTCAATGAGTTCTAGCTTCTTTGTATGCCTGGCTGTAGTTTGTTATACTCTTCTTTCCTGTAATAAGGAACTGTCTAGGAGGCAGCTCCTTCCCAGCCCAGCCCAAACCTAACTGATAACCTAGGCAAACAGGTCAGTATGTCAGTATTTTCTGTTACCATAATGAAATATCTGAGACTGGGTAATTTATAAATAAAAGAGGTCTATTTTAGCTACTGGTTCTGGTCCAAGGACAAGTGTCCACATCTGGTAATGACCTTCTTGCTGGCAGTCTCAAGATGGCTCAGGACATCACATGGTAATAGACTGTGGGTGTTCTGGTTTTTCTCCCTGTTCTTATAAAGCCACAATGATTTAATCATAGGGATAGCACCCTGATGACCTTGTCTAATCCCAATCACTCCCATAGGCCCTACCTTTAAACAGCATAGATGGATTAAATGTCCACCCTATTAATATCTCACAATGGGGATTAAATTTTAACACATGAATTCTAGGGGACACACTCAGACCACAACCAAACCATAGTAGTCAGTAATAAGTTAACTAACCACCATAGCAACTTCACTGCAGGAGGCAGGTGAGGGTGTTCGATGTGTTTAATCCTTAGGAAAGGAAAACAAGCAGGGGTCTCCTTGGTTTACCTTTCCTGAACTATTCGGTGGACTCTTGCTTGTCCTCCTGCCCCTACTCACCACACTGCATTCTGAGAACTGCAGCCAGAGAGATATTTCTAATGCCAGGTTGGTTATGTGACTCCCTTGCTTAGAGCCTCCTTCCCACGCCTGTTGCTGCTGGCCTCAATCTCTTTTCCTAACCTTGCTCAGCCTCCCTCCACTTTGATCACTGCATTGCAGCCAACACTGACCTTGAGTTGATCACCTGTACCGGCTCTCTCCTGCATATACTCTTTCTAAATGGCTGGGTCATCTGAGCCCTGGGGCTTTGGAGTGACTTCCTACTACTGTTTGAATATGGTTTGTCCCCTTCAAAACTCACGTTGAAACTTGCTATTATTATTTTTTTTATGTTGAAACTTGTTTGCCATTGTGGCAGTGTTGGGAGATGGAGCCTCTAAGGGGTGATTAGGTCATTAAGAGGGATTAATGCCTTTCTCAGTGAGTTTTCTCTGGGAACAGCATTACTGTAAGAGTAGGCTGTTATAAAGCAAGTTCACCCCTCATGTTTTTCCTCTTCCACACATGCCTGCTTGACCTAAGCTTTTTTTGCCAGGCTACAAAGGAGCACAAAGCCCTTATCAGAAACTGAGCAAACACCAGTAGTTGGGCCCTTGGACTTCCCAGCCTCCAGAACTCTAAGCCAAAATAGACATTTTCTTCATAAATTACTCAGTTTAGGGTATTTTGTTGTAGTAACAGAAAACAGACTAAGACACACACATACTAAAGTACCTACACATGGAACACACACATGGCTTTCTGCAAGATTACTATTTGTAGCACCTGTCTCAATCCCAAAATTATCTTACTTATTTAATTTAGCTTCCCCTACTAGATCATAGGTCCAGTGAGGCTAGTAGCCTTGCCCATCTTGCCCACCACTGAATCCTTAGTACACAGAACAAGAATGGAACAAAGGAGGCACTTGGGAGCCTCTGGGGAGAAATGAGCTGAGAGAGCCCCTCCAGAGCAACTTGGGTTAGAAAGTTAGTCTGTGACCCAAACTGAAGTTTCCATGGTAGGCACCTTGCAGGTAGCAGCAGAATAGAGACTATACTGGTCCTTTTTGGAAGGCCCAGGCCCAGGTTGGCTTTTTTTTTTTTTTTCCCTGCTGGGGGTTGAACCCAGGGCCTTGCACATGCTAGGAAAGTGCTCTACCACTGAGCTACATCTCTACCCTGACCCACTTTTTATTTTATTTTGAGACAGAGTCTTGCTAAGTTGCCCAGGCTGGCCTTGAACTCATGATCCTTGTGCCTTGGCCTCCTGTGTACAGGCTTTCACCACCACACCCGACTTGCTCCAATTCTTTACCGGGGTACCATGTACCAACCAGCTGGTTAAGCACAAACCTCTCTATCTCCTCCCACCAGAACCAAAAGTTGGGGTCACCACCACTGGGTGATGTCACAGGCAGTTTTGAATGCAGTTGTCTATAATTAGAGTCCTTTCCATCCCTTTGGCTCAATGCCTGTGGTAGGAAAACTTCAATATAATCTCTAAATAGAGGGTTGCTTTCAATTTTGTTTTCTTGAGTCAGCAATATCTAAAGCACTAAAGTCAAAAAGTTTAAAGTGCATAAAAACTCAGTCCCTTGAGTAACACTATTTGCAAAGTAGTCTATTATATGAGGAATCGTAGAAATCTTTCTTTCTTTCTTCCTTTTTTGGTGTGTGTGTTGGTGGTGGGGGGCGGTATGGAACTCAGGGCTTTGTGCATGCTGAACGCATGCTCCACCATGGAGCTACCACACCCTAACCTCTGCTTTTTTAAGTTTCTGAAACTCCTTGCTATTTTCACTCCTGCCACGCTGCTATAGCCACTGTCACACCCAAGGACTCGGTCACTATTGTCTGTCATCTTACTGCTCTGTGCTGGGCTTTATTCTCTGTAAAAGAATATTAAGTTATCAAACTTGAAAAACTACTGACTCACCTTTTGATTTGGGAACAGAATAGAAATGTAGAGGTGGGTGCAAGGAGAGAGGCAGACCCCCAAGGGAGTGGGGGACAATCTCCTTAGCCTTGAAACACAAATAACTGCTCCACACAGACTGGACAAAAGACTTGGCTCCAAGGACCACATTCATAAGATATCGTCACAGAATAAATGCTCTCATTAATCTGTAATCTCAGAAAAACTTTTCCAACACTAGGAATCATCTCCTTTCAAAGGCAACCCCTCTCTAAGGTCAATGCGTAATCCATGTGTACGCATGGATTACAAGGAAAACCCAAGATGGGCCCTTCATTCTGCCAACTTGCACTAGAAAAGAATGCAAATTAGCCTCTGTGGAGGGGTCCCTCTGATCTGGCTGCCAGGGGAGGCAGCTACACTATAAGCCCTCTGAGAAAAGCACATGTGCACTCTTGTCTTGGTGCTGGACTCACCACGTCACATTCTGACATGACAGTCTGGCAGAAGACGTAACTAGATGCTTTCCTGTGGGTCAGTGGCAGGTCTCCCCTAAGGAGGACAGACATTCAAAGTACTGACATCTTCAGAAGAGACAGGGCATCTGCAGGAAACAGGGACTCAGGAGGCAAGCCTTAGGCAGAGAGGAGAAACTGTGCTTCTGGACAGGAAGCCTAGATGCGCCCTGGGCACCTCCAAGTGGGAGGTGAAGGCCCTGTCCCCCAGAGGAGGGCAAGCTGGGTGTAGGCAGGGAAACACCCTATGCAGGGGCGAGCTGAAGACGGTGAACTTCAATGTAAGATTCTGAAGTCCGACAGCTGGCAGCTGCCTCTAGCATGTTCTGCTTGGCAATTGGTTGGCCAGGTTGGTATTTTATTTATTTTTTCATTTTTATTAGTTGCTTTAGCCTACTGTTTTAATTAATTAATTAAGTTTTGGTGCTGGGATAGAGCCCAGGGCCTTGCAGAGGTTAAGCATGTGCTCTGCCGCTGAGCTGCAACCCCCAGCCCCTCCCAGCAACATAATGAGGCAGCTAAGTTGTGCTTCAACTCAGTACAGTTTGCACCTGTATCTTAAAACTGCCCACATCACCTTTGTTATCTGCCTGGAAACTAGGCATTTGAGTCCTGAGATCCCAAACCCGATAGGTGACTGTTATCCTTTGGCCATTTCCCTTCTGGTTATTTAGTACAGTGTTGCTTAAAAGCTCCAGCTCAGTTCAGCATGCTAACTACACACTTAATGAGAGTTTCTCTGAGGTGAAGCAAAAGGGGGACCTTATAAATTTTAAAGTCATCATTCAAAAAGACACATACTGCCAGGTGTGGTGGCACATGTCTATAATCCCAGTCACTTGGGAGGCTGAGGCAGGAGGATCAAAAGTCCTAGGCCAGACTCAGCAATTTAGTGAGACCTTGTCTCAAAAAATAAAAAGGACTGGAGACATAGCTCAGTGGTAGAGCACCCCTGGGTTTGATCTCCAGTACCACAAAAGCAGTAACAAAGCAAACAAAAAACACTCCTTTGAGAGATAATCATTCTGGAAGAACAATTCTGAAGAATTATATAGGAACATCAAATGATACAGTATTCAGTTTTTTCACTGCCATTTTATCATAAAGGCAGAGATGATAATCATATAGCTTATGTCATGGTGAGTTCAATAAAAGCCAAATGTTTAACTATATAGCCCAGTTCTGCAAAGGCATACCTTGATTAGTCTGAAAGACACTTGGGTGGCACATTAGACTTGGGTAATGGCCACTTCTCAGGTGATACTGCACCCTGTCGGCAGTAGTCGCTGCAGTGGGCAACTGTTCTGCTTGTCCAACCCCTTCCCCTCAGTTCTGCCCTTCAGCCTCTGGAACTACGTTGGGCAGTGAGACTTAGCCCCGTGACCAGGGAGGACTTGGTCAGCAAGAGATACCAGACCCAAGCCAGGCATGGTGGCACACACCTGCAATCCCAGCAGCTTGGGAGGCTGAGCAGGAGGATCTCAAGGTCAGCAAAAGCAAGGTGATAAGCAACTCAGTGAGACCCTGTCTCTAAATAATTACAAAATAGGGCTGGGAATGTGGTTCAAGGAGTCGAGTGTGCCTGATGAGTTCAATCCCCAGTACCCCCCACCAAAAGAGATACTAGACTCAAAGTGAACCCAACACTCTGTTCCCTGGCACTGTGAAAGATGCAAATCAGTCTGTGTGGGTTGGGAATATTTGATCTGGAGGAGGCAGTTAGCTACCTCACTAGCCAGAGAGAAATGGAGAGACCAGGAGGGAGAGAGGAGGAAAGAGAAAGAGAACAAGTATGCAGAAAAGAACCAGAGATGGAGGTGAAGAGAACAAGAAAAAAAGCACTCTAGCAATTAGAGAGATGTAAATCAAAACCACCCTAAGATTCATCTCATCCAGTCAGAATGGCAATTATCAAGAATACAAGTAACAATAAATGCTGGCAAGGATGTAGGGGACAAGATACACTCATACATTGCTGATGGGACTGCAAATTGGTGAAACCACTTTGAATAGCAGTATGGAAATTCCTCAGAAAACTTGGAATGGAACCACCATTTGACCCAGGTATCCCCCTCCTCGGCATAGACCCAAAGGACATAAAATCAGCACACTATAGTGATGCAGCCACATCAATGTTAATAGTAGCTTATTCACAATAGTTAAGCTATGGAACCAACTTAGGTGCCCTTCAACAGATAAATGGATAAATAAATGTGGTACATATACACAAGGGAATACTCAGCCATAAAGAAGAATGAAATTATGGCATTTGCTGGCAAAGGGATGGAGTTGGAGAATATCATGCTAAGAGAAATAAGCCAATCTCAAAAAAACCAAAGGCTGAATGTTCTCTCTGATATGTGGATGCTAACATAAAATAACAGGAGTCAGGTGGGGGTAGGAAGGAAGAATAGAAGTTCATTGGATTACACAAAAGGGAATGAAAGGAAAGGAGGGAGTATGGGAATAAGAAAGACAGTAGGATGATGGGGACATAACTTTCCTATGTTCACATATGAATATATGACCAGTGAAACTCCATATCATGTACAACCACAAGAAATTATACTTCATGTATGTATGTCAAAATACATTCTATTCTGCCACATGTATAACTAAAATGACAAATTTAAAAATTTAAAAATTACAAAAAACTATAACCATAGCTGCCTTCCTGTCCTCCAGCTCTATAAGGCATGCTCTGTCTTTATTTTGTGTTTTTTAAGCAAGCTTGAAGCTTCTGTTCCTTGCAACCAAAACAATATTGGCTAAACCCACTGAAGGTAGATTCTTTCTGCCAAGCATTATAATTCTTAATCTTGCCCCATATTCTGAGAACAGTTCATTGTAGAGTTTGTAATGACAAAAGAGCGTGTACCTCTCCTACCTCACTTCTTTCCCCAAAAGGAAGAGTTACCAGAGCTGTCAAATTTACCATGTTTACAACTGAAAGATCAAGTAGGCACTCCACACCTAGAATAGTTTGCCTGCCAAAGTCAAGTGAGACCAGGCCTCAATTCCCATTCTGTTCTCATCACCATGCCAAGATCTCATACCTTTAAATACGATTTACCTGCTACCAAACCCAAATGTTTTCTCTACTCCGTCCTCTCCCCAAACTCCAGACTTAGGTATACAACTGTCCCCTTGAAGGTTTAATAGGTATCTCAGATTTAATCTGACCAAACTGAGTTTGTGCTACCGCCTACAGACCTGTTCCTCTAAATTCTCCTTGCTCTTGACTTTTCTCTTTCTTGCCCACCCTGCAGCCTGGCTATCAGCAAATCATATTGACCCCACCTTCACAATATACTTAGGATGCTCTGCTACCACCTAGTAGCAGCAGTGTACACTTTCAATCCTTCTTGCCCCAGTTATTACAATAGCATTTCAAGTAGACTCCTTACTTCCAACACATCCTGCATGATCCAGTGAAATATACATTGGACTATGTCACTCCTGCACCAAACTTGTCAGAACGAAAGTCAAAATCTGTACAGATTGGGCTAAGGAACTGGGCAGACATTTCACAGAAGAAGATATACAATTGATCAACAAATATATGAAAAAGTGTTCGACATCTCTAGTAATTAGAGAAATGCAAATCAAAAACACCCTAAGATTTCACCTCACCCCAATTAGAATGGCCATTATCAAGAACACAAACAATAAGAGGTGTTGGCGTGGATGTGGGGAAAAGGGCACACTCATATACTGCTGGTGGAGTTGCAAATTGGTGCAGCCACTCTGGAAAGCAATATGGAGTTTTCTCAGAAACCATGGAATGGACTCACCATTTGTCCCAGATATGCCACTCCTCAGTTTATACCCAAAGGACTTATAATCAGCATACTACAGTGATGCAGCCACATCAATGTTCATAACTAGATTGTGGAACCAATTTAGATGCCCTTCAGTAGATGAATGGATAAAGAAACTGTAGCATAAATACACAATGGAATATTATTCAGCCATAAGAATAAAATTATGGCATTTGCAGGTAAATGGATGAAGTTGGAGAATATCATGCTGCATGAAATAAGTCAATCCCAAAAAACCAAAGGCTGAATACTTTCTCTGATAAGTGGATGATGATACATAACAGGGGCCAGGGACAGGGGATAAGAGAATGGAGGAACTCTGGATTGTGTAGAGGGAAATGGGGCAGGAGCGGGTGGGGGAAGGAAAGATAGTGGAATGAGACAGACATCATTACCCCATGGACTTGTATGATTACATGAATGGTGTGAATCTACATCATGTACAACCATAAAAATGAAAAGTTGTACTCCATTTGTGTACAACGAATCAAAATGCAGTCTATAAAAATAAAATTAAAAAGAAAAAAATAGGGGCTGGTGTTGTGGTTCACTGGTAGAGCGCTTGCCTGGCATGCATGAGGCACTGAGTTCGATCCTCAGTACCACATAAATAAATAAAATAAAGGTATTGTGTCCATCTACAATGAAAAAATAAAACCAAAACAATTAAAAAAAATTTGTACAGGTTGCCTATAAGGCCCTATGTGATCTAGGCCCATCATCTCTCTGACCTCATCTCCCTCTTAGTCACAGTGGCCTTCTTACTGTCCTTGGAACTTTCCAAGCAATCTCTAACTTCAGGGTCTTTGCCTTTACTATTCCCTCTAGCTGGGACACTCCTCCCTATATTCCTAGGGTATATTCTCTCACTTTAGTCCTTTACTTAAATGTTACTCAGTAAGACAGTCCCTGGCCACCCCTACAATCCCTTTACCCTGACATTTTCTATTCCCTTTCTTTCATTTTCCTTCTTGTTGGCACTTAACACATTATATAATTCTACATAAATATCTACTTTATCTGTTGTCTCTTTCTGTTCCATTAGAAATAAGCTCTTTGTGAATGGGGATTTTTGTCTATTTTGTTCACTGTTGTATCCCCAACACCTGGACACACAGTAGGCACATAATATTTAAATAAATTAAGAAAGTCTTAAGCAGGAGTACGGGTGATGGGACTTACATTGTAATAAGTAACTCTCACTGGGTTAAAAATAAATTGAGGATGGACAAGAGCAGCAACAGGGAGACCAGTTAGATGCTCTGGCAGTAATCCAGGGCCATGACTACAGCCATGCAGGTGGGACTCTACACAACTCCAATGAAAGGTTAACAAGTGCTCATGGAGATGGATAAAAAGTTTGTGGGCTCAGATGGGAACTATGGAGGGGATTTGAATCGGCCAGTGTGGCATTAATTTGAAAAGCATACTCCCAATGACTGAAATTGGATGTGGAATGTGAAAGAAAACATTACTAATATTTTTGGCCCATGTAAAAAATGACAAAAACAATTAATAGGTTAAGGAGCTTTCTTCTTACCATACTTCAAAAAAGAACACACAAGCTGAGTCTCTTCATCCTCACCTGGCCCCTCTGAATCATATCTCCAACTACGCTTTTCTCATTTACTCATATTAAACTGTGCCATACTTTGACAAGCCTGTACTTTTCCAGTTTCAGTGTCTTGCTCATCCTCATACCAAATCTGACTTTTCCTTAATCTAACCCATACAAATAGCACCTCCTCCAGGCCACTTTTCTAATTCACTAAATCAACCCCTCCCTTCCCTCTGTTCCCTTTAATAGCGCTCACCGTGTCAGGGTATATTAGAGGTATTTCTGTTCATAACCACTCGCAAGCCCCCATCCAATCCCCGAGTCTGCCCTGAACTGTGACAGGACCCACGTGCTGACTCTGACTTCTGGCTCCTCAAAATGGACGCTCTGTACATGTGTATTGGGAGACTATCAGAGCTACACAAATTTCAAAGTTCATCTTCCTTGCCTGCCCAGGGTATTAGTGGTCCATGCAGGCTGGGCCTTATAGGAAGAGCATCTATTGCATCACGAAGGTTGCGGACGGGAGCGAGCCCGCAGGCCGGCCTCGGTAATGAAATGTGCGTCTCTGCAACCCCTCCAAGAAGAAACGGCAGTTAGTGACTCCGAAAAACCAGCTGACTTTGGCAGGCTTTGGCTGACAGGCTGGAAAAACACGCTCAGGACTCAAAGCTGCCTTTCCCCGCAGGGTGCAGCCCGAGAAGGCTGCGCGCGGTAAAGTGCAAAGACAGGGCCCTGACGCACGCGGTCTCCCGAGCGCTTCAGCACTGCGGCGGAGCCCGGCACCCGAGACGCGCAGGCGCCTCCTAGCTCCGCGCCATGGGTGTCTCAGCCAATAACAGCGCCGCGGTCCCTTCCTGCCGCCCCGAGGGCGGGGAGCCGAGGGGGCTTGGCCAGGGCTGTGCTCCCATTGGTTGGGGCAGCACCACCCAGACAAAGCCCCACTGTCCGCGTGCCCTTACGCCGCGGTGGCTGCGGGCCCCGCCCGGGCTGATCACCCCGGAATCCCCAGCCTGCTTCCGAGGCGCCTCCACCTTGCGGGTTCTACTTCTTTCCCGGCCCTGCAGCCCATCCGGCCTCCAGCCAACAGGCTAGAGCTCAAGCAGCTGGACCCGCGGTCTGATCGCTGTCCAGCATCCTTCCAGAGGGTGCGGCGAGCCGGGAGGAGGAATTCTCCAAAACCCTCGAGAACAGAGCCTAGTAGAGGACGCGGGAGAAGGAGGGACACGGGGCAGAATCCGGGAGATGGGTCAGGAAGGGAGCAGTGCCTAGAGTCCGAGGATGGAAGGCAGGGCTACGGGCTTCGATCCTGGCTGGGCCTTTGACTACGGTGTGACCTTGGGCCAGTGCATTCCTTCTTAGGACCTACGTTTCTTTCTGTAAAACACGCCAGCGGGAACCGTGAGGCCAGAGGTTTTCACCTGCGGGGCCTCCTGCTGGACACAGTATTACAAATAATAAAGGCCCGACCTTGCTCCCTGAGGTGCGGACAGAGGAACCGGGAAGGTTACGAGTGAGATGCGTCTGCAGAGATCGGTCCATCTTCCCACTCTTGCCTCGCCGCGGCCGCAGGGCAGGCCTTAGGACCGGGGGCCCCTCCCCACCCTGTACCCCGGGACCGGCTCAGTGGCCGCCCAAGGCCAAACCAAACTGAGCAGAGGGCGCTGGCGCATCGCGCCGGAGTTACAGAGATGCAGACCTTCCTCTTACCCCAAACCAAATGGACAGGGGGCTCCGCTGCGGAGGGCTCAGCTGGTGCGCTCGCCTTAACCTCACGTGCCTGGCCTGGAGGACCGACTGGGGGCGCTGCCGCCGTTTCCTTCTCAAATCCGGTCTACAGGCCCCCTCCTGTGGCCTCCAGCTTCTGGCACCAGGATGCGCCTATCCACTTGGGTGCGTGCGTTAGGGCTGCGCCGGGCGGGGCCCGACGGAGGGCAACGCAGGGGCGGAGAGCGCTCCCGCGCCGCCTCCTTCATCCTCTGTCGCCGGGCCTGGCCCTACTCCAGCTCAGGGTGCTCGGAATTGCTAGGCACCCAGCCAGAGGTTAACCCACTCCCGCAGCCTCCTCCTCGGCTCTAAGCCAGTGTATATCACCACCACCACCTTTCCGGACCCGACAGGGAGAGGGGGAAAGGTAGAGGGTGCTGGAAGGTTTAGCCCCACTACCGCTGGCGGGGGGGGGGGGGGGGGGCGCGAGGTGCAGCTCCAGAAAATGAGGAAACTGATGAGGAAGAAGCGCCTTCCTTATCCTTCGTATATTGTCTTTAGGGCTCATCGGGGTTGGTTGGTTCGTTGGTTGGTTGGCTTTTAAATTTCTCTTGATCGGGTGAAATTTATTTAAAGATTTGTTTCTAAGGGTCTTTAAAAATAAGAATAGCGCAGCTTCCAGAATTTCAGCAATAGGAAATGGGAGTTCAATCGGCCAGAGATCAAGTTACCTTTTTAACCCAGTACCCCAAGACCTGTTTCCAGTAAACAGGCTGAGGAGAGAAGATGTAAGGGCAGATTGGTGGCAAAGCTATGTTTAGGTAAATTACAGGCGGAATGGAGAAGGACAAGGCAGATGAAAACAAGAAGGAAGTACAACTGGGCGGGGCACCGCGCGGTGGAGCGCGCGCCGGAGGGGGGCACTTAGAAAATATGTCAGCTCTGTCTCAGGAGCTTCTTGAAGGCGGAGCCTGTCGTCCTCATTCAGGCCCAGCTCCTGCCACATAGAGCCGCGAAAACTGGGAGAATCTTGAAAGGAGGATGCACTTGATTCTCTGTACCCATTTGACAGACAGCCTCAAGCTAGAGTACTTGCTTCAGTGATGTGTTTCAGAATAGTCACTCTACAGGGAACCACAACGATAAGGAGCAAATATCTATACTGAGTCACCACACTTTGAGAATTGTGCATGAGGAAAAGCAATTAAAGGAAGAATTAATCCCCTTCACCTAGGAAAATCATTAAATCCTAACTTTGGACTGAGAATTAAGTGGAAATATAGTCCCATTTATGGGAGACAAAGGACATTTGACCTGTCTGAGATTATATCAGACACCTCAAATGGCTTGCCTCATCTGTACCTGTTTCCAGGCTTATCTGTCACTGCAACTAGGGACCCCTGTAGCAGCCCACTGCCCATCTGACACCTGAGTAAAACTGGAAGTGCAAGGGAGCTAACACCTCCTGAATGATCTTTGACAAATGGCAGATGAATGGTGGAGAAATACTCCACTCTTCCATTCTTCTGCCCAGCATTTGTGTGTGTGTGTGTGTTTGTGTGTGTGTGTGTGCTGGAAATTTGAACCCAGGGGTGCTCTACTGCTAAGCTACATCCCAGTCCTTTTTTAAAATTTTATTTTTATTTTGAGGCAGGGTCTCACTAAGTTGCTGAGATTCCTGCTCAATTGCTGGGGCTAGCCTTGAACTTGCAATCCTCCTGCTTCAGCCTCCCAAGTCACTGGGATTACAGTCATGCATCACCATGCCTGGCTCTGCACAGCAATTCTAAGGAACCTTCTATATGCCTCCTAAAATGTGACCAACTTGATCAACTCAAATAATATACCATTGGATTGTTGTTCTGGATCCCTCCTTCCTTATTTGACTCTTCCCAGTCCTTGGGAATTCATTATGTAGCTTTGAAATGATTCCCAACACTTACATAATTGCCTACACGAATGACTTAGGTTTTGCATGGAGTGTAATCCCCGTCCCAGAGAGAATGTTCTGTCACACCTTATCAGATCACATATATGAGTTATTGACCTCAACCATGAGATTCCAAACCACATAAAACCCCAAGATTTTGGCACACTTTGAGAGATAAGCCTGGGGCAGAGCTACCCTCTGTCAGTCTTCACGTTATTCTTAGAAACCTCACCCACCAATACCTGGGCCACCCTCTAGGGGGAGGGTCCTGGCATGTCTTCACAGTCTGTGTGTGTTAGCCAACCATCTCCTGAGAACCTCTTCTAAGAAAGTACCTCAAACTGATTAGATGTATCTCCACAGAGGCCTGTCACCATTCTAATTGAGCAACTGGACTTTCATAATTGGATTCTAAATGAAATCAGAAATCACTATATGGTTAATGTACTTTGTCTATCAAGAGTATTGCTTGTGAGATTTGCTCTTGTTATTTTCCTCTTGAGGCATTGTGTGTGTGTGTGGGGGGGGGGGGAACCTCCTGGAAAATAAACCATGTGATTTGTAGAAGCACACTTTCATCATCTCCTTATTTTAACCATCCCCAGCATGTGCCAAGGTTCTGTCTCCTTTCCCCTCCTTTCTCCTCTCTGCCCATAGGAGGCCTCAGGACAGGCTCTTCAGCACCTTGCACATTTCATTTCCACACTTACCAAAGTGGGGTGATTGTGGGGGGACAAAACAGTCCCTGTTGGCAGAGAGTGAGATGAGCCATGTGTGTAAGCTAATTGACTCATGAGAAGTCCGGGAAGTCTCCTAAAGAGAGGCACATGGAAGTGCACTCTGAATTCTGACAGGGGCTCAGGACAGGCTTCACAGAAGGGCAGCATCCTGAAAGTCTCAGTCAGAGAGTACCTTCAGATAGCCTCTGGCCTAGAGGGGCCACAGGTGTTTACTCCCATCTCTGGATCAGTTCCTCTTTGACTCCTAGCTCACACCCCTGTCAAATACCAGCTCAAGTCAACATTCCCTCTCCTTCCCTGGCCCAGCCCCTTCCTTGTTAGATCTAGTCCTGTCCCATCACCCTGTGTGTCCCCTTGTTTTCTGCCGTCATGTTGAGTGTGGAATGCTGTCAGTGTAGGTTAAATCCTGCCCTCAGCATTCACCTCCGAACCCTCAAAGAGCCCAAGTGGTGCTCTGTGGAGTTCTGCTAGGGGACAGAGAACCATGACACCACAGGGTTTCTGTTTATTTTGATGCAATTGAATTTTCTTTTCTAAAAAATTTTTGCTAGAAACTATACCCTTAATTTACTGATTCTTACAAATATCAAGTAGCTTTTTCTCTAATTGATAGTGAAGTAAAGAAGCCCCTTGTATTATTCTGTGCTGTTTCTAAGCCAAGCTGTGTTGCTCAAAAGTTTGTGTGTTGGAAAGAGACCTTGACAGTTCATCTTAACGTGACTGTAATACTGACTTCTGCAGATGAATGAGAACTGAAGGGGCTGCCTTTTCCCGGCAGTGAATTAGCAAGGAAAACAAGTGCTTGACCTGAAGGGCAAAGGGGCAGGATCAGGCACACACATCCCTCTCCCCACCCATTTCTGTCTCTTGACTAATGTATTTCATTAAAGTGAGTGTTTGTTTATGCCGCATTGGTTTTCATTACCCCAGTCCCCCACCACCACCTTTTTTATGTGTTTGTTTGTTTGTTTAGGCAGGGTCTCACTGAATTGCAGAGGCTTGCCTCTAATTTGCAATCCTCCTATTCTAACCTTCTAGGGCCACTGAGATTACAGATGTGTGCCACCACACCCAATCACAATGGTTTGTGTGTGGGTGTGGGGGTGAGTAGTCTAGAAATGTAAGCCAAGTACCTTTGAGATCATTGGGATCTTTGAAGAGGAAACAGTATGAGGCGTTGAGGAGATAAGAAAAACACCTGTGACCCCACCTCTTCCCTAAGCTGCAGCAACCTGTAAAGTTCCTTCTTCAGTGTGCTGTGACTAGGCCTGTATTACATTCTAGGCATTGTGCTATGTTCTTGGAAGGCAGTGATAGACCAGTGAGGAGGCCCTGTTTTCAGCAATACAACTTAGGGAGCAATGACTGATCGCCGTTGTACCAGCCACATGCCAAGTATCTTCTTTGTATTATTTCACCTAATCCTGAAAGCAACCTAAGATCCCCATTTTACAGTTAAGGAAATTGAGGCATAAAGAGGCCAAACAACTTGTCCACAGCAACACAGCCAGGAAGCAGCAAACACAGATCCTGCCCAAGTCTGTCCTACTCCAAAGAGTGCACTTTAGGTACATCACCAATTGTTCCAAAGTTCTTTCTTTGAAGATATATATATACCCGGATGCTGGATTGAACCCAGGGTCTCATGCATGCTAAGCATATGGTTTACCACTGAGTTATACTCCCAGCCCTAAAATCCCAGTTTATAAGGTTACTTGAAGTTCAGAATTCTTTATAACTAATTGGGCATTGTTTCTGTGGCAATCCAAGAGAAACTGGAATTGCTTTGGCACATGGAAATTTCTTTCAATGACTACAATACCACTGACAATTTATTATACCCTCTACTAGAAGTAATTACAGGTTCTAATTGAGCATATAAACTGAATGACAAAAATATGAGCTGATATTCTGTGTGCTTAAATCTGATTTAATGTTCTAATTTTCAAGTTCTATTTTTTCAAAGAATATTTAATATATTACAGCAAACTGGTTTTTAAAACAAGGTATGAATTCATATGCTTATTTTATTTCATTTTTTCCCAATTTTCCTCTCAATGAATGCATATTATTTTTATTTCAGCTTATTTGCTACCAGGATAGAACCTTGGATTTTTTTCAAAAGGGAAATCAAATTGCAAAGCTGCCTTTCTGTTTTGGGGTTGACAGGGCTTCTTTCCAAAAGCCTACTCTCTCCTCACCAGCTGCCTCCCCTTTCCTAGGTCCTCCCCAAGGCTCAAAGCTTTTCCTTCTGTTGACAACTGCCAGGGTCAACCTTCTCTCACCTTAGCCAGCTGGTGTAGCAAGGTTCCTTCAGCAATATCAGCATGCAGGATCCTCTCCAGGCAAGTGACCAGTTGGATACCCTGGGATCCTCTTAATCCTCAGTTAATGATGGACAAGAGACACCCCTGGAAATCTCTTCCAGGCAGTATGTGTATTCTTGCAATGGTTACCTTTAACTGGGAAGGAAAATTCTCTGTCACATGTGATAAGCAAAGCTACTGAATGATAAAATACAATATTAGGGGTTCTGGTTGTGTGTGTGTGTGTGTGTGTGTCTTATTGAACAGGCAAAGTTCAGCTTTGTTACTGTTTGTTTTAAACATAAACTGTCTGTGACTTTGACCCTCAGACAAACAGTGTCTAGGGTAGACGTTGCTGCTTAGGGGTAGACTTAAAAAAAAAAAAATGATGCCAAAGGGCAGCTCCACCTGACCCTGTTTGGGCTCATCCCTCCAGGTATGTGGGGCAGAACTTAGCATGCGAACTAGCCTGAACATAATGAGAAATATCTAGAGTGTCCTGAGGATGACCTGCAAAGCAGAGGCTTTGTACAGGGTCACTTGTGAGGAGATAGGGCCAAAACTACATCCTTGAGTGTCACAATGGAGGAAAGAAGAGTGTGGCTGAAACAAAGGAGATCCCTCAGGGCATCTCTTAGGATTTACCATGCCCTGTGATTAAAGCCAGTGGAAAATTACAAGCACCTAATTCAGTCAGGATTATTAATAATCCAGACCAGTCTCTTCAGGAATGGTTTGGATCCCCTCACCAGGTAAAGAACTACAACAGCTGAGAAGCTTGCTGAGGACAAAGGGAGTACAGAATGGGTAGTAGCAGAGAGTAAATACCAGCTGCGACCAGATACAGTAGCAAGGCCTGTAGTTGTCACGAATATTTCTTCCTTATTTTATTATGAATGTTTTTATGTGCATGGAAAATATCTTTGTTTTCTTCTATTTCTTTGACTTTTACCATGTAAAATAAGATGTATTGACTTTATCTTCAACTATTTTAAGTATCTTCAACTTTCCATCATAGTATGATGTGTAAGTTACAGAATGTCAAGGAGAGTAAACAGTACCTAAGAACTCTGTATCTTTTGGAGAAAAGTTGTAGTCAGTATAGTTGTATCATGTTAGCTGGAAGTATGACCTATTTTTAAATTTTTTATGATGATGATTTTGCAGTGCTAGGGATTGAACCTAGGGCACCCCAGGTGCTAGGCAAGCACTGTACCACTGAGCTACATCCCCAGCCCAAGAAGGGTCTTCTTATTATCTTTATTCAGAGATCAAATAGTGATAGTTTAAGGAGACATATATAGGAGCCAAGTTGATGAGGTGTGGACTTGTGATGGTTATGTTATAACCAGCCACAGTGCCTAGGTATCCATTCTGGATGTTCCTGTGAAGAGGTCCTTTTGGCATGAGAGTAACATTTAAATAGATGCACTTTGAGTAAAATAGATTGCATTCCATAATGTAGGTGGGTTTTGTCCAATCAATTAAAGGCCTTAACATAAGTCAGACATCATGGCACATGCCCATAATCTCAGCAACATGGGTGGCTGAGGCAGGAGGATTGTGTGTTCAAAGCCAGCCTCAGCAATTTAGCAAGACCCTAAGCAATTTAGCTAGTCCCTGTCTAAAATTTATAAACAGAAAAAAGGGCTGGGGATGTGGCTCAATGGTTAAGCGCCCCTGGGTTCAATCCCTGGTATGTATAAATTAATTAATTAATTAATTAATTAATTAATAAGAAATGGAAAAAAAGCATTAATATAAAAAGACTGAGGTCTCTAGAAAGAGAAATTGGCCAGTGGGCTGTCTTCAGACTCAAGCCAAACCTCTTCTCTGAGTCTTCATCCTGTTAGCCTCCCCTGTAGAGTTTAAACTTGTCAAACCTCCACAGTTACAAAAGCCAGTTCCTTAAACCCTACGTGCTGGGGATGGAGCTTTGTGGTAGAGCAGGCACTCAACATTCCCAAGGCCCTGGGTTCCATCCCATCCCCAGCACACACACACACACACACACACACACACACACACATACCTCTCTGAGATGACAGATAGACAGATGATAGACAGATAGATAGGAATAGATGGAAATACTCTGTCTGCAGAAGCCTGATTAATGCACACATTCAGAGTAGTCTGTTACCCTGATTAGACCCTGATACAGCATTGAAACAAATCCCCCCCTCTGATTTCTCTCTCTCTCTCTCTTTTTTTTTTTTTTTCCTTTGGAAATCTGGCAGAAAGAGCCCTGACCCCAGACCTGGAGCACAGGTCAGAGGTAGGAGGGTTGATCTCAGGCCAAGCTGGGACGTGGCAAGACTTTCACCTCTGCAACCCCTGCATTCTCCGTGGTCCCTGCCCTCCAGGTGCTCACAGCCCAGGGAAGGGCTACAAAACTGCAGCTTACTGTTTTCCAAGGCAGCTTGCACCAGGTGATACAAGTTAGGCAAGGTGGGGCTCTGGAAGGATGGAAGAGAGAACTATTGCTTCAGGTTGGGGCCAAGGAGCCGGTTTCATGGAGTAGTGACTGCCTTGGATCTCAGATTCAGGTTAGGCAGACTATTTTTCTTCCCACATTTTATTGTGAAAAAATTGGGGGCTGGGGATATAGGTCAGTGGTTGAGCACTTTTCTAGCATGCGTGAGACCCTGGGTTTGATTTTGAGCACTGAATAGAAAAAAAAAAAGTTTAAACTTAAAGAAAAAGTAAGAAGGATTATAATGAATACTCAAACATCTGTGGTCAAGATTTACCAGGAGCCAGGTGAGGTGGCTCACACCTGTAATCCCAGCATCTTGGGAGGCTGAGGCAGGAGGATTGTGAGTTCAAAGCCTCAGCAATGGCAAGGCACTAAGCAACTCAGTGAGACCCTGTCTCTAAATAAAATACAAAATAGGGTTGTTAATGTGGTTCAGTGGTGGAATGCCCCTGGGTTCAATCCCTATTACTCCCCCCAAAAAAGAAAGATAATATTTACCAATTTTTAGGTTTGTCACACTTGCTTTCTCTCTCTCCTGCATATAATAAATACACACACACACACACACACACACATATACATATGTATGTATGTATTGCCGAATCAGTTTGAAGTAGTTGCAGATACTAGGTGTGGCGGTGCATGCTTGTAATCCCAGCAACTCAGGAGGCTGAGGCAGGAGGATCACAAGTTCAAGGCTAGCCCGGGAAACTTAGGAAGACCCTGTTTCAGAATAAAAATAAGAAGGCTGGGGATATACCTCAGTGGTAAAGCACTCCTGAATTTGATCCCCAGTACTGGGGTGGGGGCGGGGTGGGGGGGAGAAAGAAAGCAATTAGTTGCAAACACGTCTCGTCATTTCCAAATATTTGTTTCTGTATATATCTCAAAAGAACAGGGCAGTTCTCCTACTTAACCATGATACTATTGGATGCTCTTGTCATATTCAAGAAATTTGATTTTGATAACAATACTATCTAATTAATGTAACTCAAATTCCTTCTATTAATCCTATAATTCCCTTTATAGGGCAGGAGTAACGGATCAGGACTGCACTTTGTTTCTACACCTCTTTAGTTTTCTATTGTCTGAATAGTACCCTGCCTTCTCTGGGGTGTACTGAAGGGTCTCTCATAACATTGATAGTTTAATGAGTTCAAGCCATTACTTTGTAAAATGTCTCCAAATCTGGATTTGTCTGATCATTTCCTTATGACTAGATTCAAGTTAAATATTTTTGGTAGGAATACTTCCTAGGTGATGTGGAGGTAGAATTTAGACAGGTTGAAGTTGGGACGGTGAACTAGACAAAAGGAATAGCAAAATTATGTTCTTTAGGTGTAAAAAGGCCCAGCAGGTCAGGAAATAGCTATGGTCCCAGGGAGCCAAGGGTGCTGGGGTAGGGCAGGGGGAGGGTAAGCAGCAGGGCATGAGAATGTGGAAGTTTGGTGCATGTCTCTTGGTCTTTGTTCAAAGGGCATTGATGGCTTATCAACTTCTTATAAGAGAATCTCAAAGATCAAAAAGTCTTCAAGACTCAAAGAAAAGAGTTTAAAATGACAGTATTCCTGGTCCCTGGAAGAGATGTTTTGCATAATAGGGCCTTCCCAGGCACCTCCCAGACTATGATATTTGGTTAATTAGGGAAAAGAGAGGAAACAATTCTCAATTAAAAAGGGAGTATAATTGTTTTTTAGCATCACCCCTTTGTCTTTCATTATTGTCTGCCAGCTCTGTAATTAGACATTTTCCCCAGAAGTGTTTCCTTCAGCCCCTGACATCCCTTCCCCTCCCTTCTCTCTTTCCCAGTCACTCAAATGTCCTCCCTTCCACCCTTAACTTGGGCATCAGGCTGCCTGATCCAGGGCTTAGTCGCCAGGATTGGAGGCCAGACTGGGGGGAGGACCACCCTCTTGGGGCAGCTCATGTGGGGCCCCAGGACCTGCCTAGGAGCAAATCACTTGAGAAGACTCTGATGCAACTGGGGACACAAACTGTGAACAGGAAGTAAGCCTGGCTTAAGTCAGAAGCCAAACTGGAAGTTGGCAAGTGTAAACAAAGAGTCTGAAGGTCTGAGGCTGGGGAGTTGTCTCCTGAATTTGTAGCGGTGTCCTCCCTGCTCACAAGTCACAGAGATTCACAGCTGATGTGTGTGTGCTTAAGCTTAGGAAACCACATGTGCCTTTGTTGGGAGGCCCTGACCAGGCAGAGCATCTCTGGGTTGCCGAGCCTAACACTGCCTAGGAGGTGGCAACTTCCTGAGGTGGACTAAGGGGTCCTGGAAGCTCTCCTTGGTCCCCATCCCCCTCACTTCACCAGGGTCTGAGGCCAGCCTCTAGGGCAGGGGGAATTTGCCTTACCTGTCACAACACCCTTTTTTCTCCCTTCTCTCTAGGTCAGATCTAGGATGTTGAGGGACATAGAACAGCAGATGGGGTCCTGATAGGTCAATTAGAGAAGATCCAAGGAGAGGAAAGGGCATCAGGGCATGCCCAGGACGGGGAGGGGTGGCTAGAAACACAAGGCCACCAGATTGACTGGCCTAGTCTTCCAGACCTGACCAAAGCAGAAGCAAAGGCAGAAATGTGTGAGAAGTCCCTCAGGGGATGCGCCCCTATACAAAATAATAGAGCTCCATCACATTGAGAGGCTTGAAGCTGGAAGACAGAGTTGCGAGTGGTGTCCACCAGGGTCCAGACAATGCACTGGTGAGGCCAAAGGGCAAGAAAGGACATGAAGTATAAATTTTAAGAACTTTAAACTACCACTGCTGCAGGCACACTCATTATTAACCTAAATTATTTGGGATAATTAACATAAAATAATTAAAATAATAATGGAGTTCAGCAAGTTGGTTGCATACAAGACACAAACAGGGAAAGATTTAATAGCCTTCTCATTAAGAAACTCTAGTGGGGACGTAGCTTGGTGGTGGTGTTACAGAGCAAGGCCATTCACGGAGCCTAAGAGACTGCACGCGTTCTCAGTCACCGATTCTTGCAGAAATGCTAGAAGATTTCAGGCAAGTTGCATATAGTAGCAGCCATGAGTTTATTAAAAGAAATAGGAAAAGTGGAAAAGGGGAGTCTTTCAAGGGAAAAAGTGGGTCCCCTCAGAGAGGAGAGGGATAGTGTGTGTCTCCTTGCTTCCTGTTTTATTAAAGGTCCCAGGGGAGTTTCCAGAGAGTCTTGCCCCAGTTTACTTCTTTTGACAGCAGAATTGCATCAGATTTTCAAGTCCAAACTCTCATGGTCTTACCCCATGGAGGGAGAGATTTTATTATTATAATTACAGGCTAAAGATCCAAGGCAATTGTGAGTCAGCTTGGTCCCTGAAGGGTTATGGAAAATAATATTCCTTTAAGATAACTCCCCCAGAAAATGGAGGGATAGTGTGGCTCGAGAAGTGGGAAAGGAAACTGGCCAACCATTAAACCTCTCCCAGTGCATTCCTGATAACAATGGGCCCTGGGGGAAAGGGGCAGATGCTGAATGCTGGGCCCTAAACCATGGCCTTCCCCCATGGCTAATCAGTCCTAAACGGAAGCACAGCAAACACCAATGGGCAAGATTTGAGTACTCTTCCCTGGGATCTGGACTCTTATCTCCCCAGATAACACTGAGTTTCAACCTTTTTACCACTGCCTTCCTAAATTAAGGTTTTAACCTGTTCAACCAGCCCCTGACTGTCAAGGCTGCTCCCAATGACGACATTGTTATACCTGACGAAAATAAGATCATCCAAGCCGATCACATAAAGCCAAAAGAAGCCTTTATTTTAACTGGCCAGTGACGAACTCCCATACACCTAAAAGCGGGGTGTTGGGAGATCGCCCATTAGTTCTTTGTTGCCAGCATTTATAGGGAGGGGAAGGGATTAGGGTGGGGCTACAGGGAGGAGGGAGGGATAAGGGTGGGCTATAGGGAGGGGACTAGGGTGGGGCTGACTCTCCCGATGGTGCTCAGAATCCCTCTAGGTAGCATAACATTTTAAACTGTTTTCTGTTGCTATAACAACATCATTATACCCTATAAAACCAAAATCTCCTCTGTAAGTGACAGCCATTTTCCCATCCGGAAAGTGGACCCAAATGACGCCCAAATCTGTGAAGGAATAAAGGCTTCTCTGGCACTTACAGTCCCCACTGACCAGTTCTATTTGGAACTTGCTCTTGTAGATTTTATGGCGGGCAGGGGGTGCTTTGCTTTTAATTATCCTGTCTCTCTGAGTCCTGAAGTCTGATCTGCTTAAAGGTCACAAAAGTCCCCCTCTTCAGGGTACCTTGTGTTCTTGTATTCATCAGGGAAGAGCCTTTCAGGCCTGCATTTCTATTGCAGATAACAGGTTGTTTGCTGAGGAATGTTGCATATTGTGTTGACTTAAAACAGGTAAATTGCTTTTTAAAAGAAAGCATGTAGGGGTCAGCATAGTGATACCATGTTTATCAGTGACAAGTTCTGCTTCCTCAGACGTTGAAGTGTAGCACTGAAGAGCACTCCACCGAGGCAAGCATATGAAGCAGGTTTTATTTAAAAGTAGTAATACAGACTTCTCCCAGGAGGGAGAAGGGGGCCATGGCTGGTCTTCTGGTATCCCAAGAAGTGAGCATACCCTCATCTTTTATAGATTAGAGTCTCCTTTGTTCTCCTGCTCACTCCCCCTTAACTCTCTCCTTCCTGCCTAAGTGAGGAGGCGTAGGAGACGCCTATGACATGGCAAAAAGATGAGAAGCAGGTGGCAGCAGGGAGGGCTGGAGTGATCCAGGCAGGCAGGGGCCCAGGGGGCATTAATTAGCAATTCCCTGTCTGCAGCCCTTTGGGGAGGGGTAGTATAGGCAGGTAACTTTGGTAATCAAAAGGTCGCTTGGAGACATTGACTTTCCAGTCTCCCAGGGCAGTCTCCAACTTCCTAGACTTACATGACCTTCACTCCTCGATTCAACCTGATTACCTATAATTTTGGTTTCAATAGTTGACCAACTTTATAGAATTATCCCCTTAATCTCAAGTTCCCTCTGCTCACATCGGTGTGTGACCAATCAGTTGAGTGTTTGCCTAGCCTGTGCAAGGCCCTGGGTTGGATTCTCAAAACTGCAAAAAATAAAAATAACAAAGTTGCAAAAAAGCCAGGAAATATAATAGTGAAAAATCATACTAGTCACAATAACAGCAAAAACTAAAAGTATCTGGAGACAACAAGAAAATGTAGAATAATTATAAAGAAAACTGTCTTTACTGAGAGACAGGAAAAATGGCTTGAAAGAGACATACCATGTAAGATAAGAAAGCAACACTATAAAAGATAGATTTTTTTTTTTCTTTTGGAATCAGGGATTGAACTCAGGGTCACTCGGTCACTGAGCCACATCTGTTGTACCCGAAGAAAATAAAATCATCCAAGCCGATCACATAAAACCAAAAGAAGCCTTTATTTTAGCTGGCCAGCGACAATCCCCTTACACCTAAAAGTGGTGTCCCTGGAAATCGCATATTAGTTCTTTGTCGCCAGCATTTATGGGGCACGGGAAGGGATTAGGGTGGGTCTATAGGGAGGGGTGGGGGATTAGGGTGGGGCTGCCTACACCCCCCCCCCATCTCTCGCTGGAGAATCTCCTGGGGAGCACAACATTTTAATCTGTTTTCTGTTGCTATAACATTCTGCACTGCTCTTATCCACATTAACAAATCCTTGTTTAGGAAACTAGGGGTTTTTCAGTTTCCAACTTCCCAAACTCTGCTGGGTTCCATTCCTCAGTTTGACCGGATTTCTTATTTTACACTAACTGCCTGTCCTTAATTAGGAACTTTTCACTGCTGTAAGGAGAGGGGGCGCCGACCACTCTTGAAGCTTCCAGCTGGAAGGGGGGCAGAATCTAGGGAAGCAGTTTGAAGTTCCTTTTAGAAATCTGGTCAATGAGGAGCAGAAGTCTGCTTGGGAAGAGCAGGTTTTAAGGTCATCTGGAGTGGGTGCTTCTATGAGAGAGAAACAAAATGACATAAGTACCAAAATGAGACTAATAAAGAATATCATGACATGGTAGAAGTCAATCTCTCACCAGGTGGAAGAACTGAGAAGTTGTTCCCATAACAAGGCCTATCAAAGGCTGGAGAGGTTGAGGCCTTTATTTGG